>JAWPHD010015152.1:0-56922 GCA_037043455.1 Cyrtodaria siliqua | reverse complement strand
CCCCGTTTATGTACCCATCTCATTCTGAAGACTAGGGAAAGTGTTGTACCTAAGGACACTGACGTAACCTAGTGGCGCCATTGAGGCTCTAACCTGTGATCTCCGGATTCAGAGTCAAACATGCTTACCACAGGGCCTCCACGGCCTCGGTTTCTTATTCAAAAAAAAATCAAAATCAAAAATTGAATATTATTTTACACACCCTAATTTTTCTTTATTAAAATGTTTTTAAAATGACTCAATCTGTCAACTGACCTTCAGAGAAGTATCCAATGTGAATATAAATAAGACTTTCAAGCACAATGTTGTATAAAGTCGGAAGTTATTATAGGATTACATTCATTATTTTTGAAGGTAACGCATGTGTAAACTTTGCCGAATCATGCACATATCTAACATAAAGTCCTTTTGTGTAAACTGTGCAGAATCACGCACACACTGAATCAAGTCCAAAGGACTTAACGTTATATGTGTGCGTGATTCTGCAAAGTTTACACATGCATAAATTCCAGAATTTTTTTTTTTAATCATTATAATTTCAACCCTTATAATATACATTGATATAATGCATTTTTACCAGTAATTGTTATAATGGGATTATTTATTGCCATTTAGCACACATGAATACGTTAACGTCACCGAAGTTTATCGATGTGTCAACTTTTGTCACATGTGTCGTTTTAGCCAATGAAACGTGAAGGAAACACAGCTTTGCAGTATGATTTGGATTTATATAATTAATATTAATTATGCATCCTGAACATGAATTATGAAATCAAGTAAATAAGAAGAGATGTTTGTAAAACATATATGCCCCCTTTAATGACACACATATTGCTGCCAAGTTTCGAGTTTGTAGTGCTGTTCTTGAAGAAGACAAGCACATTTTAGTGATTTTTTACACGTTTTGTTACCATGGCAACAAACCATTTCTTATGTGAAACTACCCAAAAGGGAAAGTGCACAACTATACCAGGACACAAACGTTTCTGCTCAGTTTCTAGTTTGTAGTGCCAGCTGTTCTTGAGTTATGGTGACGAAAAGCAATTTTTAGTGATTTTTTTACAACTTTTCTTACCAGGCCACCACATTTCTTTTGCGAATCTACCCAAAAGGAAGGTGCATAACTAAACCATGACACAAACATTCTTACCAAGATTCGAGTTTGTAGTGCCAGCTGTTCATGAGTTATCCCGAAGACAAGCAATTTTTAGTGATTTTTTACGTTTGTTACCATGGCAACCACATTTCTTAAGCGAATCTACCCAAATCTGGAGGTGCACAACAAGACTATGACACAAACATCCCTGCTAAGTTTCGAGTTTGTAGTTCTGTTCTTGAAGAAGACAAGCATATTTTAGTGATTTTTTACACGTTTTGTTTATATGGCAACAAATAATTTCTTACGTGAATCTACCCAAAAGGGAAAGTGCACAACTTTACCAAGACACAAACTTTTCTGCAAAGTTTCTAGTTTGTAGTGCCAGCTTTTTTGGGTTATGGTGAAGAAAAGCAATTTTTAGTGATTTTTTTACAAGTTTTCTTACCAGGCCACCACATTTCTTTTGCGAATCTACCCAAAAGGGGAGGTGCATAACTAAACCGTGACACAAACATTCCTACCAAGTTTCGAGTTTGTAGTGCCAGCTGTTCATGAGTTATCCCGAAGACAAGCAATTTTTAGGGATTTTTTACGTTTGTTACGTTTCTTAAGCGAATCTACCCAAATCGGGAGGTGCACAACAAGACCATAACACAAACATTCTTGCCAAGTTTCGAGTTTATAGTGCCAGTTGTTCTTTAGTTAATGCGAAGACAATATTTCGGGACGGACTGACCGACATTTGCAAAGCAATATGCGAAGGCGGCCATCATAAAATTTGAAGAATGGACCCTTCTCATTAATTTATTTGTACATTGTGCGTAGAAGTGAAAATACTAGCTTACCATGTGCACTGAGCACAACTTGCTTTTCGGAGGTACAGGAATGGTGCCACTAGCACAATTATTGGTAATGGCTTTTTTTTTCTTCTGAAAAATGGAACACACAAAATAAAAAACTCATGAACTTTAATAAAAATTTGCTCAATTAATGCGATGAGAAAATAGGTCAACCATCCCACAACAGTATATTTTCATCTATTTATTGTAATCAACCGAATCGTAAAACATCCATCATCTATCTTAACTTTTAAAATAATATTTAGCCTTAGAAATTTCAAACAAACATAATGTTTGTAAGAATCAAGGGGAAATACATGTATACTGTGAAAAAAACCCGACATGTATGATGAAACCGAATCCAAATGGTGGACATATTGTGTAATCCGCGAATGTAAAACACAATATTCAATCTATTTTGAATTTATTTCTTCACAACATTGAACAAGTAAATTAAAAACTTTATCTTGAGATTTATTATGTTTTTGACTTCGTATGCTTGATTTTGATAGAAAAGCGAACATCAAATCGACATCGTTCAATGCCAAAAAGACGTACGCGTTGAAAATCGAAAATGGAAATGAGCATTGCTAAGCGACTGGTATAATAATTCATTTGCATTTTCATCGTCGCAATTGTTTTACCGCTATAAAAAATAATATGTTAATATAAAAAAAACGGACCGGTCGGAGGTCTGATGCCCGACTGTGCCTCTTCTACAAAATTGTATATGGACTAGTCGCAGTCCCATTACCACCGTACGCACAGCGACCCATGAGAATCCCTAGACACTCACTTGCTATTGTACAGACGCACACAATGACCGACTATTACAAGTACTCATTTTCCCCTCTTGCCATAGTACAGTGGAATCGTCTCCCCTCAGAGATCGTGCTATAACCAGATATTAACCGTTTAAGAACGGCGGTTAGTATGGTCTCTCACTCTATGCCCTAAATACATGTGGACTTTTTTTATCTTTTTATTATGCACTAATAGCTTTACTCAGACTTTTTAATACCGATGTAATCGGACCGGATAAATTACAGTGAAAATCTACATACACGTATACATATTTTAGGCACTCAGCGGGTTTGAACTCGGGACACCTTGCATAGGAAGCGGGCGCCAGAGCTACAGATAAGCTTTTTGATCAATTGGGGATTTACCCATCGGTATTTATTTAATTCGGTATTTCATGATTTCAATTGGGTAAAATAAAACAATAAAAGTTTGTTTTGGGTTGGCATTCCACTATAAATATGGTATACACAAAATCTAATAAAATCGACTTCTTTTACAATTCATAACTTTCACATCCGGTCAATATCCGAGATGTTAAACTATTCAGTAGTGAAAAGAAAAGGGTTTACTCGGACTTTATCCTCAATCTCTATATGAAAATTAAAAACTCTTTGACCATAATGTAAATTAAATGTATCCATATTCATGTTTTAAAATTAGACAGCAGCAAAATAAAATATATAGATGCACACAAAACATAAAACTTCTAATATAATTACAGTACAGCTCACGCAAAACCCACACTTTACTCTTTCACGCCGAGTGAGGAATTTACAAATTGTGTAATTACGCGGAGTTTCGATGACAAAACTACTTGGAGTGGGAATCAGCTACGCGAAAAGCTTTCGACGTAATTACGCCATGATATTTCGCGTAGACAAACTATGAAACCGAGTCGAAAATGCACAGGTAAAAGGTGCAACTTTTTCTAATTGCAGTCATTTTAATGCATAATTATTCAATAAATTTAGAAAAAATCGAAGCAGAAGACAATATTAATTTTGTTTTGGAAAAGCGAGTGTGGTATAATTCGAATACCTGGATTATGTATACTGGGTCACGACAGTTATATGGCGGTTCCTATTACCGGCTTCGCGACGAATGAACATAAAATTCAATCAGTAATTATTATACTGGAAATTATATTTTTAAATAATCGTTATTTGTAACACTTTTTTACTATTCTGCTATTATTAATACATCGACGGGTTCTTTAGTCAGAAAAAAAATCTGAGTTATAAGAAGAAGAAGACTTTATTCATCAATCAATAGGCCAGAGGCCCGTGAGACATAGTTTACATTCATACAAGCAATTGACATAGCAAGATAACAAACAGCATTTTTAGTAATATGAATATATGCTATATACACAATTCATGACAGAAAATAAGCGGAGAAGAAATAAACGGAGAAGGTGAGAAACAGCCTTTCAAATTATATTGCCACTATGAAGATAATCTGTATTGATATTCTACTATCTATACTATCATATATAGTTTATATTACAGTATAATCAACGATAGGTGATAGCCGTTTTTGTTTGTAAATACCACAATGCTCTCTACTATTTATTTGATTTCCAAAGTTCTACAAAAACAAAACAAAAAACAACATTATGATCAGTGTACAAAAGTAAAAGGTAAAACGTTTTAACTGTGTATACAGACATGTAACAATCTGAGATTATTCTACAAATGATACTATGAATGTTGTATTTTTCTGAGTTCAAATGCTTTGAAGATGTAAACACTTAATTTCTTTTTTACATTTTGATTTTGAGTTTCGAACAGTAATTTTAATTTATACATGCTTGGTCTAGTCCAGTAGAAGCGGTTTATATACGTTTTACGCAAATCATTATACAGTAAGCATTCTAATAAAAAATGATATTCGTCCTCTATTTTTTGACAAACAGTACATAATCTGTTTTCGACCTGCATTCTCGGTCTTTGCCATCTGCCAGATTCTATACACAAATTATGAGAAGAAACAATAAGTCTCGTCATAGCGATTCTAAATTTAGGTATATTAAGAGTACTAAGAAAATGTTGAGTACCAAATGTAACAACTTCTCTAAAAAATACAGCTCTGGTTGAATTATCTATACGAGTTTGCCACGTTTGTAAGCTATTGTCATATAAACGTTGTTTAAATATACTTAAGAAAACATGTTTATTGCCAACATTTTGTTGGAGCCAAACATCATGAAACCCTAACCTTGATAATAAATCTTGTACACGTGTAACCCAAGATACTTTATTTGGGTATAAATCAGCATCTATTTTAAGCATATTAAATATAAGTTTACAATACTTTTGGTCATTAGTGTTAACAATTTTCAACCAAAATTTAATTATTCTAATATATCTAATATCCTTAATGCTAAATCTGCCAAGAATACCATATACAAAGTCATTTTGAGTAGAACGTTTAACACGTAAAACATTTTTACAATAAATAGTGTGTATTCTCTCAATATTATCTGAACTTTGAAATCCCCAAACTTCGGAGCCATAACATAAAATGGGTAACACAAGTTTATCAAATAAATCTAATCTGTGTGACACAGAAATATCTGTAAATTTCATTAAACATTTGTTTAACTTAAATATTGCTTTCTGTGCTTTACCAGCTAAACTTAATTGTGTTTCATTAAAGGAGCCACCTTGACTAAAGACAATGCCAAGATAGGTCAAAGATTTAACGATTTCAACTGGAGAGTTATTGAACATGAAAACAAGATTTCTGGGTAAAAGTCCAGCTTTTCTAAATATAATTATTTTTGTTTTGTTAACATTAACCTTAAAGGTGAAATATAGCGTGTATTTTGAGTATATATTCGGAAATATACGTTTATAATATACAATATTTTCAAATCTTACACTTATTGGTTGTCCCGTTTTCTCACAGTAACCAATTTTATCCCATAGCGCACACGCTTCGAGTTTCGCCCTTTTTGAAGACAGGTAAGTGACACGTGATCCTGTGACGTCATTGGTACCAAACGATTCGCGGTGTCGCATTGAGTTGTACAGTATTGTCTATGTAGGATTACGTTTTATGGTACTTGTTAAAAATGCCGTGTGTTGTTGCTGGGTGAAAAAGTTTGCATAAAGAAGGACAAGATAATAACCTAAGTTTTTTTCGTTTCCCTAATCGAGATAATGATATATTAAGATTTTGAAGTGTGGGTAGACGTTACCGAAGAAAATCGCCCGACTCGTCGAGAAAGTGGGAACCTACGAAAGACGCGCGAGTTTGTAGCAAACAATTTGAGTTGACTTCGTGGGAAATCCATCCTTTGGTTTCATTATCTTTGAATTTGGAGAACAAAAGGCCATGCAGATTAAAATCAACAGCGGTACCAACGATATTCGACTATACAAATGAGAAGTGCATAACCCCGGCGTCTCCAAGCAAGTTGTATTCGCCTATTCGACCGGCGTTGAGGAAATTCATACATGAAGTAAGATTGAAATTTATGTTCAATTATCTTAGCACCTCATCGGGTATACGTATGATAAATTGAAGGAAGGTGTATAGTCTTAGATCTTTATATACACCGTGAATGTTTAGCTGTTGAATTAGAAGCATGCGTCTTTACGTGAATCAATGAAGAGTTGACGGCGCTAATATTATGTAGCCGTCTTTTTTTAAAAGATTGCTAAGAACGTTCAGCATATAAATTTAAATGAATCCGGTGAAATAAATACTGTGTCTTTGTTTCCAAATTTTAATTTTAATAATTTTAAATTATACACCCTCTTCTGCCAATAGTATTATAGATATATATTATCAACTATTTAGGGCTATGGATTAGAAAAAAAAAAAAAATGTTTCATGGATATTTATAACAAGGCAGAAAATTAATAATATTACTAGCTTTTTTATTAATTCAGTAATTTTTTATGGCAAAGCAACAACAATTACGCCTCTTAGCTCGTGCAATAAGTAAAACAAGTATAATAGTATAATATACTTTATATTATGGTAATTTGATATATTTGGTCTGTTTTCGATCTGTATACTTACTAACTGTCTATATCGTTCTCATAATACATTTGGCTATATTATTTAAATCATAGTATTTTTCTCTCTTTGTGCGCGACAAATATCAGGTGATATATCCGTCTTGTGCAATACGCGTCTGCCCTCGGCGGTATTTCACCGCTCAAGTAATTGCAATAAACAGGAAATATATCATAAAACTAGGTTTCCCTAAATGGTGCCTGCTTTTGTGATATACCGACGTATGTACCCAAATTAGGCTGCACTTCAATAGTGCACCGCAATATTTTATTAGTCTGTATTGATATTTGGGGGCACGTGGAGACTAGAGAGCGTGTCATATTGCAAACACCGCTTCTAGAGTGTTTGGTGTTGATGGCGACTTATGGCAAATATATAATACTATAGCAATTATGGCGCCGAAATTATATGCTGTTTCATTTATTATTGTTTTTATTCATTTTTTTTATCAATTATGGATAATATCTAATAAATATATTTCTTCCATGTCTACTTATCGGCAAAAAAAATCTGACGCTCGTATTACCATAGAGTTACATACATATATATCCATGTATTAATGTATAGGTATAGACCAGGTCCATTCATTCGGAATATACTACATTTCGCGGCTATTGTGTATGTACCAAGATATTGTAGTGTTGCGGGTGACTTACTGTCAGATTTCGATGAAAACAATGTTTACGTTGTTTTTTTGTTTGTTGTTGCTGTAAGTGTATAAATACGCTATTTTGTTAGATTAGTGAACAGTGTAATAAACCACTGAACGTAACGAATGACATGACACGATAGTCTTTACAAGCTCTCAATTTGCACCTGCAACGCGTACGACTTCATCATCAGTTGATGAATCCGATGTATTTTCGTCCTCAGACACGTATTCTGGCTCCAAACCTAAAGGTTGCACATGGTGTAACCGTTTTATCACGGGCATTTCCTCTGACATTGCTTAATTCTCACATTTTCACACAAGGTATACTGTTTTGCGTTCAGTCCCAATGTAAACAAAAAATAGTTTGTTCCCAATGACGTCATTTCCGGTAATTCGCGCAAGAGTTTTTCCCCTTAGATTTTTTTCGATTTTTTAGCAATGCCTGTTCGCCTTTTCGGTTTTTATCTTTAAAAACATATTTCCACTAAACATACATCAATAGCATAGTAAACATCGTATTTATAATGATATTTAATAATTAAAAACATATCAACAACGGATTTGTTGATTTAGGACAAATTTCATCTTTAAGTTTCCATTTTGTACAGTAAATAGCTAAAATATCTAACCCTTTCTGTAAACCAATTGATGATTCTGAAAATATCACAATATCGTCAGCGTATAACAGCAAAATTAGTTTGGTCATATAAGTATCAACACCATCAAAATTGTTCAATATAAAATGTTCTTCAATGTCATTTAGAAACATTGAAAACAGAAACGGCGATAAACATTCGCCTTGCCTCACACCTAACATACATGAAAAATCATTGCTTAACATATTATCAAATTTTACACGTGTTTTAATATTTTCATACATACTTTTGATGACCGTAAGGATCTTACCTCTTACACCAAATTTAATTAACTTAGTCCATAAAGTGTTCCTTTCTACATAATCGAAAGCTTTGCTAAAATCTATAAAACTACAATATAATTTGTTACCAGTGTTAATAATGTGTGTAATCAAACCATGCAGTACGAATATATTATCTGTGGTACCCATTCCCCTTCGAAACCCGGCCTGTGCTTCCAAATAAACATTGTAATTTTCGGCCCAATCGTTCAATCGATTATTTAATATACTTGTAAATAATTTACCTAAAACACTTAACAGTGTTATACCACGATAATTAGTAGGATCGTCAATGGCTCCTTTCTTATGTAAAGGTATGATATATCCTTCAGACCAGGTTCTTGGGAAAATACCGTTATCTAATATAGAGTTAAACAATGAAAACAAAAATGGCATTAATCTGTAAGTGCCATTTATAAAATATTCATTCAAATAATTATCTGGTCCGGCACATTTACCATTCTTTAACTGCTTAATAGACTTTAAGATTTCATCAGTTGATATAACTACATCTAATTCTTTAAACATAATATCAAACTCTTCGTTTACAAAACGTTCGTTGAAATATAAAACATCATCATCTGGATTAAAAAAGTGATCATCGGGATTATTAACAGCTTTAAAATATTCTTCAAACTTCGACAATGGTATATTTGGATGTTTAACATGAGAAGTATCTTTAAGCATGTTCCAGTACAGTTTGGCATTTTTTGTTTTATTTCTTTCAAGAATATGAGTTTGATTATCATTATAAACCCTTCTGCAGCGCTTTAATATGTTTTTATACTCAGAACGTGCTTTAACAAGTAATTGTCTATTTTCATCTGTTTTATTATATCTGAAACAATTTAAATAACTGTGAAATATTTTCCTTTTATTTTCACAAGACTCATTATACCATTCATTTTTAAATGTTTTATTTTTATTATCCGATTTATATACCTTTTTCTTAAATAGAGGATCCGTTACAGAGCTCATAAGGTTAGAAAAAGCATTTAAATTTGATTCTAAGCTACCAATACTATCTGAGGATTCGATTGACATAGTAACATTTTCTAACTGTTCAATAAAATCGTCATTGTTTAAAGCATCAACATATTCAGCTTTACGAACATCCGACCATACATATTTGTGATTAATAGACTTATAGCTTGTTTCATCATTTTCATTTACATTATCAATACCATGTTCAAAATTATCATGCATACTATTTTCCATAATACATTCAACAATACAGTGATCAGATAATAAATTAGGGTCATGGACTGTAAAAGCTACAAATAAAGAAAATATAGATTCAGAAACAACAAAATAGTATACTAAACTGCAACCTCTATGACCCACAAATGTATTTCTGCCAACACCTGCGTCGTCGCCAACACGACCATTTAAAATTCTCAACTGTGTTTGTTTACATAAATCTAAAAATGACTTTCCATTAGCGTTTATATTACCTTTATCTTGTGAATATCTAGGTATAAAAGTATCAACAGAATAATCATCAGGTAAAATATCACCGAAATTTTTGACAGAATCAAAAGTTACAAAGTCTGGTTTATCAGATGTACGACTATTAAAATCACCTGCTAATACAATATTGCATTTTCCGGCGGTGTTATTACGAATGTGTGCTATAGACTCAATTAAACGGTCAAAAATGTTTTGGTCAAGAACATTAAACCTGCTGCTACCCTCAGGCACAGCATAACAAAGACCTATGAATAAGTCGTGTTCTAATGAAAATAAGGATCCATCTAATCGTAACCACAAAATATCATCTTCACTCTGAAAAAATATAATTCCTTCGTTTACAAATGTATTATAAATCCGTTGTTAACGCCGCCTTGTTAAAAGGAACATACATGGTCAAGGATTATGGGTATTTATGTCGGTTGAAGAACTGACTTTTGGACAAAAGAAACGAACAAAACTTGTTTTGAAATGTATTCATTGTATTTGTCAACTTTGCGCAAAAAGATGCACTCGGCGTAGCATTGTTTGTACTTTCTCTGACGATTGATTTTTTTTTCTGGCGATTGATTGCTTTTTCAAGCGCGATGTTGAACAAGTAGTAAAGTTGATGGAAAAACCAGCTTTTTTTTATTCCCAATAAAAAATCACCAGAGGTGTACACTCATGGTTACTTGGATTCTACGCGGAGTCACTCGGAGAGTTTGATCAATCCGAGTGACTCTAAAGTGATGTACTTTCGCCGTGTGGATTCGCCGAGTCCAAACACTGACTTTGTGTAGATCCGCGCGGCACTCGATATGACCAAACTTGGAGAATCGAGTAAAGTGTGAGTTTCTCGTGAGCTGTACTGTACCACTACAAATTAGTTTTATAAAGGCTAAGGTCAGTTGAGCATCAACGATCAGCACCGAGTTTACCCCCTACCAGAATTTTGAGCTGTTTTACTTTATTGATCACTGATTGGTCAAATAATTTTGATGATGTCATGTGAAAGTTATGAATAGGCTTTATACAAGGTGACTGGGTATCCCTTCAACAACCCACATATTGCTCTATTTCCATTGGTTGTTTTATCATTTGACAACATTGATTACTTTATTGGTACCCATGCCTTTTATTTTAATTGGGTGTTTTGGCATTTTTAATTGGGTATTTAAGCAATTAACCTGCTTATCTGTAGCTCTGGCGGGCGCTCTATCGATATCACCATAAAAGCTAGCTCTGAGGCGAGACAGTAGTAAAGCGCTTATAAACCTGTAGATCTATTTACATACAACCCCAATCGAGTCCTACTACATAACTCCAGCCTTTTTATTTTCGATATTCAAATATCACACAACACATATAAACAACAACATATACATTATGATCTAGGCATCTGGGCATAACCTCATACAATACGTACCCGGATTCTGCACCAATGTAATCGGACAGAAAAAATTACATATACCGGTAAATATTTTAGGCACTAGGCGGGATTGATCTTGAGACCCTTTGCATGTGAAGCGGGCGCCCTACCGATATCACCATAAAAGCTAATACTTTTTGGCAACCTCTCGTAAGGATCCATTGTGCAGCTGCACACATTACCATACATTACTGTAGCTTCACACCTTACTGTAGTAAAATTATAAAAGTAAAAATTGAGGTAAAATTTAAACATATACGATCCTTGAACTGGTATGGGCCTCTTCCTGAAAAAGTGCCGCAGAGATCCTGCATCAGATTTTTTGGCGCCAGGATTAAACGTTGAAAATTCCAAGATGATCAAAACTGAGACACGTGTTATATTTTGAAAATACAATGAACACAAATTTACAATATCTCGATGACCCTCTGGCCTCAGGGGCGTAGTATGACCAATGTCAATGTTACTCAGGGTGGGAGGGGGTGCTCTACTCCCGCTGGTACAGTGATGGATGGTCGGTGGGGGAAGGTATGGGTGTTGGGGGGGGGGGGGGGTGGTCCTCTCCCGGGAAAAGTTTAAAATAGAGAAAAAAAATAAGCAAATCTATTTTATCTATATAATTTATTAGCATTTAAATAAGAAGTAGAAGTTTCAAGGCAGAATTTCAAGATGGAGGACCTGTAACCCACTTACACTTCATTTTTATTGCATTTTTCCACTTTTTAGACTTAATTTTTTCGACTTTCAATTTTTGATGTTACTCACGTGGGTATCTGAGTGTGCCACGCTATGCCGCTTACCCTCCAGCGTTCAATTATTTGTACTACGCAGCCTGTTGGTGGTTTGGTGCGGCAGGGGGGGGGGGGGGGGGGGGGGGGGGACCTTCTCTGACCATTCCAGGCTTTTTTAATGATTATTTTGGCTGTGTAAATCTTTTAGGGAAATCTTTTGCGTCTAACTCCTCATTCATTTTTTGATTTATTGTTTTAATATTTGGAATGCTGATTAAGTATGATGTGAAGATGTTAGCAAAGGAAAGGATTTTGATCATTTATACACGAGTTGTGGCCCTTTGTCTAATAAAATGCAGGGGCAAAGGCGCAGAAGCGGGGGATATATTTGTCAGCCTTTGTCGACAGTTCGAGATTTTTATAATCGTATATTAATCAAAAAAAATGTGTATAATATATATGTCATTATATATATGTAGCACTACCACTGACCTTAAAATGAATTATAATCTAAAATAATCAGGATTGCCAGCTTCGAGCGACCTTAAAATAATTAAATTAGATTTCTTTTTTCAAGGTCAGGGAATTTTCAAATTTTTAAAAGAACTGGGAAATAATACTTTGTATCGAGAATTTATGTAACATGGCTATGGTAGCTTGGTGCAGCTGGTTTTGTGTCTGTAAAATGATAGTTTGGTAAAATTTTATAATGTTATTTAACATTTTAAAAATAATGTAAAGATATAAAATATATTTGAATTTGGAAAAATAAAAGTAAATTAGGTGGAATGGTCGACTGTAAGAGAGGAGGAGGCAGATTTAATTACGTCAAATAGTTCAGTGAATAGTCCGGGAATTTTATTTTACTGATGTGTTGGCAACCCTGATAAAATACTTTTCTACTGCAAAAAAAAAAAGAAGATTAAAATGTTAGGATGAGATAATTCTCAAAGGTGTTTGAATAAACTCATGACAGTAGATAACATATGTACAATTGCCATACCGTCTGATGATATTTCAAAAGCTCCATTCAGCTTTTTGTCTCATACATAAATACTTTTTCAGGCCATGAAACAGAAGCTCGCAGTGCAAGTTCTCAAAAGAAACAAATAACAGGTATGATAATCCGATATTTAAGAGAAGTAATTGATAATTAAGTTCTGTAAAATAATATAAAACATAATGATACAAATGATAGAACAATATACACCTTTGATATAGGTACAATTACCATGCAGTAAAATAATTCATTTTTCATTTGATCTGTACCAAACTTTATCAGTGTCTTTATATATACTCGGTAAAATAAGTTTTGGACCAGGGTATATAAAGATATATAAAAATAAAACTAGTGAACAGAATTTAAGTATCTTTTTTTAGTAACCAAGGTCTACACTACCCGGTTAATTTGGTATCAGAAACATTAAATTCCAAACAAGATTTGATTATAAAAAAATATCGCGAACACCCAAAGGGTCTGTAAAAAATGTTTCAAAGTCCATAATAAGTAACAGTTACAGACATTTGAGTAACCAAAATTATTATTACCCGGTTAATATTGTTTGGAATTTAATGTTTCTGGTACCAAATTAACCCGGTAGGGTAGACCTTGGTTACTAAAAAAAGATACTTAAATTTTGTTCACTAGTTTTATTTTTATATGACTTTATATACCCTGGTCCAAAACTTTTTTTACCGAGTATATATGAAAGCTCGGACAAGTTCGAAAACCAGCCAGATCGGATTTTTAATACGGTCCTTGATTTATTGAAAAATGCCATATTCTGCCTTGTGGACTCTCTAGCACCTTCATTTTTTATCAAATCTTAACCAGACGTACGAAGTAGTTAGATATCTATAAGAACTCGGACAAGTTCTTGAACCAGCCAGATTTGATCGTTAATAGTGGAGTTACCTGCCCTTGAATTAGCAAAATTTTGCCTTTGTTTTTGCATAGTTTTGGCTTGTTGGCACTCCAGCCTCTCCATTTTTTATCCAATCTTAACCAGACTTGCACAGCAGTTATATATCCATAAGGCCTAAAAAATATTCTTGAACCAGTCAGATTCAATCTCCACATCCAATATAGCTGCAGTTGGGGTGGGATTGGGGTTGGCACGTGCTTAAACAACATCTCAGAAACTGTATGGACAATTTTGACAAAACTTTACATGGATGATACTGAGGTCAATGTCTTTAAAATTTTACAAATTAGGTCAATGTGACATCCAAGATGGCCGCCATTACACTATGTGGTCAAAACCTTATAAACTCTGCTTCTCAGCACTTTTTGACAGATTTTGCTTAGAAACGAACGCCAACTCCTAGAATGTAAAAGTTGTACAAATGAAAGTCCTAGGGTCAACAAAGTTTTTGCCCCGGGGTTCAAAAGTTTGTATACCTTTTATTTACATTTTCTACATAGACATATAGAGATAGAGAACTAAAATATCTTCTCTGAAATCAAAAGGGATGGAGCTATCTTATATTGTATGCAGTATTAACTTATGGTCCTCTACCATGATTATTCAGATGGTGACCCCGGGGTCACAGTTTTACATAGAGTTATAAAGGGCAAGCTTTGAAAATTCTTTTTTGAAAACGCTCAATCAGGTCACTGTTACATAAAATAGAAAAGCGGTTTCTGCTCAGTAACTGCTCAAACTGTCATGGGTCTTCCTAGCCAATAGAGCAATATAGGGCCCGTGTGGTTATTGGGGGTCCCGTTTGGTTACGGGGCAAAGAATGGGGCCACTGCAGATCCCGTTGGAGGGAAAGGCAGAGGGGTAGAACCCCCTCCTCGAATTCGTGTTCATTTTATCATTTTTTGTTCATGCTCATTAAAGGTCTTCATCATGACCCCTGCATTGTTTAGGTGCCATCTCGCTCATAACTCTAGAGCACTGGCAGAAAAACAATAACGTGGCTCCAGCGTAAATGGAGTATCTACAATAGTTCAGGGTGAGAAGGTTCTAGGCCCGTACTCCATATTTTATCTCGATGTACATGGAGAATGAGCATGTTCATTCCTGTTAGGCGCCATATAACCTTTCATGTGTTGGTGCGCCTTAAAACCCAAATTCAATTCAGAGCAATATAGGCCCCCATAGGCCTCTTGTTATTTGAATATAGTCTGAGTGCGATGATACATGAATTACATGTATATTCAAATATTTGAATAGGTAGGATATACATATCCCTATGGTATACATGAATCAAAATGTTGGCTGAGTTACACACACCCTGAAATCAAACATACATGTAGTCCGACAAATAAAAGCCTATGTTAATAAATTGCATTACTTTCATACAGGGATGCAGGGCGCAGAACAATCAGCTTTGAGGCGACCAGAGGTAAGTTATTATATGTCGGACAGTAAACTGCATTCAGTTAAAGGGAGAAATATAATATTTTGATACAACAAAACAGATTCAAATAAAAGTGACTCGGAGAGCACATACCAGCCTACGAGGGGAGGGTGTGGGGATTTGGATTTAAATTACCCAATGTGATAAGGTTGCACCATTGTTATTTCCTCGGTGTCAATAGTGTAAAGTGATCTTTAGTCGGACTTGATATTAAGTCGGACGATTTTGCTGTTTTTAAGTTGCCACAAACGCACATCAATTTCAAACAATAGCAACAGGGAACCAGTTTGGTGTTCATTGTAACCACAGGAACCCAGCAAGAACTTGATATACAATATTGCTGGTTCCCAGTATGATTGTAAAGGAGGTATATGAAAACCTGTTTTTCCTTGATATTGAGTCGGACATAGTGTCCGACTTACAATCGAATCGAGTGAGCTCGTATACCGTCATGTACTTTCATCGTGCGTCACATGTTCGATGAAATTAACATACAGATTAAAAGAAAACAGAATGATCATCCATTTGTACCATCAAATAATGTCAGAAAATTGACCCATTCTTCTATATTCTCACAAAAACACAGTGTCCGACTCAGGATCAACATCGTCCGACTCCTTATCATTCATGGGTAGGGTACTGTTTTGCTTTATAGCATGCTGTTTCTACAGGCAAAACACATGTTAACAAGTGAGATACTGCCATATTGATTTAAACCGAAACCAGAATGAATTATCTTGTGATGTTATATATCTGTGTCGTTCTTTACAAAGGGTTTCCGACTTTCGATCACTTTACCCTACACGGTACACTGGTCTAATTCCCAACTCTGGTTTCATCTTATTCCTGTTTTACGGAAATGTGTTGCTGTCTTAATCATCCGGGTGCAACACAAAGTAGGGTTGGTGGATAAAAACAGGTATGCTGGTCGCCATTGGTCGAGTTAGCGGAAACACCGTGTTGTTTTTGTCGCCTTATAAAACTTATATTTATTTTAAATTTGTAAAAGGACGAGAGGCGATCTGGAAGAGTGATTGGTTTCCAAATACAAATTAAGCTATCATATAAATGTGCTACAGTTTCAAAAGAAAGTGCACACATTAAATTGAGCTGCGTGTTATCTACGGTTTAATTATTGTTTATTAAAATGTTTGGTCTTGAAAACTCGAAGACTGTTGGTTTGGGTATTAAATCATAAATATTGATTCAAATGACATTTATATTGCTATTATATTGTGACATATAATTCAATAAAAGGTTACTTTGATAACGAAACAAGAATGTATTAGAGCCTTGAAACATATTTACCTGCTGTCAGAATCATTACATCGCTAATAAACAAATCATCCTTTTCAGACTCAATCAACTAGCAGGTTGCCTTGTCAGCCTCACTGTCAGGAAAACTTTAACAGTATTATGAAAGAGATGATGATACTTAAGACCAATCAAGGAAAGATGATCAAGCTCGTCGCAGAACAGAAATCTGAGACCAAAGAAGAAAACTAACTTGTATGTGCCAGGATATGTGAGAGTAAGTTTTGTGAGGATATCTCAGCCAATACATACACACTTGTTTTAAATACAGAGCTCCAGGTATTAAAGGTGCGTAATACAGTGCATTTGGTAGTAAAGGATCACTATGGTTAAAAGCGTAAATTTAAAACTAAAGGAAACTTTCAAGACCCTTTCTTACTAGATTTTGATCTTTCAGCAATATGCTATCCAAAATTAATATGAACTATGCCTTATACTTGCGTTAGTTAACTGTTGAAAATCTGCCATTTTGCCTGTTTACTGAATCAATGTCCCTAAAAGTTTCAAACTCCAAATCATGGATATTTTGATGATCCTGTCAGCATTTTACACCAAAGTGTAATAAAAAAACATCTGTTCATTTTTTATTTCATTTTAGCAATTTGTTTTTCATTTAAAATTTCAAATCCTTCAGGTAGTAACGGATCACTTTTTTTGGTAGGTGCTGCACTAATTGGGTAAATATTCAAGGAAATATGTGCCGAATCTTTGCGCTAATGTATAGTTGTATGCTTATATGATCAATTTTCAAATATGGAAAGCTTCATTAAAATAAATGCATACGAGCTGAATAAATGAAATGGAAACATAACCTGATCCGCTACTACCGCAAGCACTGTATGCGTAAATGCGCAAATAAAAAGATTAAAAAATATGCAATAGAATGTAAATCGTAATATCTCGTTTATAAACCAGGAATAGGGAACACTGGTCTAATGGTAGAGCGTCGATGCCCAGGCCACATAAAACATATGTGTGGTTCAGGTAACCCGATCGACCCTATTTTAAGGGGCCGACCCTAAAACATTTTATGCAAAAATAAGGATGGGGCTATTCGGCCATGGCATGTAGAAGCTCGGCAAATCTTAGAAAATAGTCAAACAATTTTGTTGAAATGGAGACCCTGGGGTCAAATTTGGCCCTGCCCCAGGGGTCACATGTTTTACATAGACTTATATATAGGGAAACAATTTAAAAATCCTTTTATCTGATACTTCAAGAGCCAAAGGCTTAACTATTTTGCATTTACCATAAGCTTATGGTCTTCTTACAAGTTTATTCAAATGGTGACACTGGGGTCAAATCTTTACTTAGATTTATATAGGGAACAACTAAAAAAACGTCTTCACTGAAATTACAAGAACCAAATGTTTAATGTTTTGTATTACCATAAGCTGATGGTCCTCTACCAAATTTGTTCTAATGGTGACCATTTCGTCAAATGTGTATAGCCAGTAGAGCGATACAGGCCCTCTTGGGCCTCTTGTTGTTTTGTTAATCATAACTAGCATTTCATATGAGACGTTCAAGCTATGAGAATCTATTAAAGTGTAATCGAACCCCATATATACAGTGCATGAATTAATATTTATGAGTTAACATTAAACTATTTTATAAACAATAAATAAACAAAGCAACATATGGTCCATTTTAGTGCAATTTCATATTGAATTTGAAACTGAAGCACATGTTACTTGAAACTGGATTTATTTACAATTATTTGCCGGATCGCCTTCAGTCCCTTTTAGAATTAAAAGTCATGATAGTAATTTCTTTTAGTAGCTGTTACAAACATTTCAGTATTAGAATTAATATGAATTGCATAATACACATTTGTTATGGATCCATGTTTAAGAAAGGTGTAAACTTGCATTGTGTCTTTCAGCGGTTATTGGAAGGTATTATATTTCTGTTAGAGATGAACAGCACAGATTGGCGAGTGGTAAAACGGACCAGCACAAGCGGAAAATGGCTGGGATAGAGCGTCGTAAGGGGATAAGACTGACTAAATTGTGGGTGTCTAAATAACCACAATTACCACTCTTGTCATGAATTTTAAAATCAGTTATATTCGAGTGGGTATTGTTTTCACTGTTCGCATTTTATTAAATTCGAAAAGATAATACCCAACGAATGTTTATGCATAATCTTCGAGAACATTTTATGCAAATATTTGCTTTTCCCCCACATGAAATGTCTCTCATTTGATTTTCGTCCAGCAAATATACAGTAATATGCAGAATGTGATTAACACTATTCTGCTCTACTTAATTGTTCTGATAAATGTTTTCTAGTGAATTTTATTAAAACTTTTATAAAGGTTTTCAAATAAAGTTACAAGTATGACAGTCTAGATTTGGTCCAAGTTGAAGTTCCCAACTCAGCAAACTGTGAGGATTATGGTGGTCTGTGAATAACTACAAGTTACACATTTAAAGTGTCACTGGAAATGTCTATGTAGCACACATTATTGCACCTTGCACACAATCCTAGAAAGTTCATTAGATTAGAGTGGTCACATGGTGACACTTTATTATGCTAAAGTGGGTCAGTAGATTTCATAGAGGGTAACTAAAACATTATGGACTATAATTCCGATTCAAAGTTTAAATCATTTGCAAAAAGTTCTTTAAGGCGTTAGTATCAAACACAATAAGTAAAATAATAATGTTAATAAAGTGCATCGGTCGTGGACGTCAAATTGCATGAACGTCTGAATGAATTTAACGCTCCATTAAAATGGGTTAAATATCTGTGTTTGCCTTTAAAAAAAAGGTGCTCGATGCAATAAATCAGTTATTGGGTTTGTTGCTGGCCCCCTAGAGAAATATGTGGGGTCAGTCAGATATATAGGGGGACTCGACTATTGCCTCGCCCCCTATAAATCTAACTGACCCCACATATTTCTGTAGGTTGTCAGTAACAAACCCAATAACTAATACTAGCCTCTAGTTCAAAGGGTCACACATTGCTAGCTTCCTGATACTGATACTGATAAAAGTTCTTGATGACCACAGCTAGACCATGACATGAATGTTTGACCAGTACATCAACAAATATGGCTCTGGTGGGGAATATTGATTACTACATATTTGTTACTCTTATAAGCACACGTTTGAATTATATTTGAATTCTCTTTCAGAAACTTAAAAGAAGGGAAACAGCACTTCTTAAGAAACATTCTTATACGGATGAGTTGAAGGGGCAGATCAAATCTTTACTGACGATCGACTTCATGTCGTCAGAGTCTGAGATGGAGTCAGACAATGAGGAGTTTTTTGCTATAAAGAAACTGGCTTGGCGGAGTGACGACGCCAACAAGTTTTTTTAGCGAACTGGACAATAAAGCAGAGGAAACGATGACCAGTCGGAGTAAAAAGCAGAAAGTGAGGAGAGTAAGAGGAGACAGGCTGTCCATGAGATCAATGCCCCAGGTCTCAGACGAACAGAACTGGGGTGTTCAGGAAATCTAATGAATTTAGAGGTTATTTACTGGGGTAGGTGTGCCTGTTTGTGATATTGGCCCGAGATAGCCGTTTGAGTCCCGAGAGCTTTAGGTGTGCCTGTTTGTGATATTGGGCTTCATATGGCTATCAAGGGCTAATGTCACTAACGTAACAGGCACACTACCCCAGTTAATGACCTGTTTATTACATGTGTAACCAAAACAATATTATTTTGGATAGTAAATTGTGCAAAGTAAACATATTTTTTATCTACTTGTGTACTTCTTGTTTAAATAAGACTCTTTATTTAGATCCATTTTATTCATTTGTTTACAAGAATAAAATAAACGTATAATGTCAATAGATCTCAATCATAGAATGTGCCATTTGAAATAGGCAATTGGGTACCTTGTCCCGTGACGTCACTAATTCACCCCCTCAAATAAAATTACGTTGAAACGTTACTGTCGTAATCTTTTTAAGAAAATTTGTCATAACAATGACGTCGTGTTTGCCAGTGACGTTTTCAGTCCACGGCCTTGACATCGTCAGATATTCTCTCTTAGAAAAATGGCTCTTTCAAAAATGGCATTTGGTTTCGCAAATATAATTTAAGGATAAAAAGATAAGAGATTAGAATATGTATTATTTCTATATGAAATGTAATTGAGACACGAACGGCAGTACAGAAGACAGTTCGAATAAAACCAACATCACAGTTGATATTGTACATATATAGTTTAATAAGTTAAATCTATCACACCATCGCCAAAATGTAGAATGGTCGTCTCTTCGTCGGTAAACGGGTCAGCTCTATCTTCGAATTACTGCGGTAGTTTTATATGAACTTGACTATATCTATTGAAAATTATCGCATGACAGACACAAAAAGAAATGAATGTTTAGGCTTTGATCCATCTTTTTTTGCAATGGTCAAGCAAACAATTCTAGATGCATATTTAGTACTTCAAGTTGGATTTCCTCGAGCCATTCAAGATCTCCGAGCCAGTCACACATTATTTTTTTTCACGTCATATTTTGCTTTAGACGGAATCAATCTTGTTTATCATTATTCCACAATTTCATTAACGTCCGTCCTTATCTTTGCATGGTCTTCTAACGATCTCCTGCGTGCACTATGGTACTTTTGACAGGGTAGCGAGCATTCTGGCTGCCATTAAAACCGTCGTTGGATGCACGATATGACTGGTTCGTGGTTAATTATTAAAACAAATATCTACAATTTAATGCTAAATGTATATAACGCAGTCTAGATTCATATGGATTTTCGGCCCAACATTTTGTTTTGGCACTTCATATGGACTTTTGGTCCGCCGTTTCACGCGCTTTTCTAATATAACCGCATAGACAACGCCTGTATTACACGAAAACAAGCCATTTTTGTTACTATATATGTATTAGTAGACATAATTTTCTGCCTCGAAAAAGATCAGTTTGACTGATTTATAATTATTTTGCTGTGAAGCTTAACATACAACTTAATACGTTTTGGGTCTGCTACATAACGTGACCGACACATATCACTTGAAACATCAGCGGTGTCTGTCACGTATTTTAGTGTATTTTCAATTTTGAATTTAAAAATGAAATACATTTGATGATCGATGATTATTAAATGTTATTTAAAAAAAAACACTGTTTGTTTGTATAATTTCTGTCATATTTAATTTAAGCAGACCATGAAAAATAGTAAAGTACATATGATCATCTGCTTAAATTTAAACAGGTCTTGTGATATAATATGCCAAATTTAAAAGGTGTTTCTTTAATTGAAATGTAAGCAGGCCCTGTTATTTAATACACCATATTTAAAAGGAGTTGACTTGAAATTTAAGCAGGCCCTGTGATTTAGTACACCATATTTAAAAGGAGTTGAATTGAAATTTAAGCAGACCTGTAATGATTTAGGAATTCCAAATCTAAAGATGTTTTGTTGGAATTTAAGCAGGCCTTGAGATTTAGTTTGTCAAATTTAAAAGGCATTTAATTGAAATTTAAATAGCTCTGGCCTGGAATTCAATAACCATTATTCAGACTATTCTTAGACTTGGGCTCAAGTACTCAAATTTCGTTCACAATTATTCCCATGACCCTCAAAGATAAACAATCGTATGAAGTTGCTATTTATCAGTATTTATCATATGTATACATAACAGCTTGTTATGAATGTTTATACTTTAAAATGTTAGAAATATTTGTGGTTGAAATGGGAACTTGGGACTTCGTGTCGATTTTAAAGGCATTTAATTGAAATTAATGTTGCTCTACTAGTTTATTATACCAAATTTAAAAGTGTTTTATTGAAATTTAAGCAGACGTACAGATTTGGTATACCAAATTTAAAAGGTGTTTTATTGAAATTTAAGTAGGCCTAAGGATTTGGTATACCAAATATAAAAGGCATTTTATTGAAATTTAAGTAGGCCTTAGATGTAAGTAAACCACATTTAAAGGTGTTTAATTGAAATTTAAGCAGGCTTAACGATTTAGTATACCAATTTAAAAGGTGCTAAATTGGAATTTAAGCAGGCTTAAATATTGAGTATACCAAATGTAAAAGGTATTTAATTGCAATTTAAGCAGACTTTAATATTTAGTATACCAAATTTAAAAGTTGTTTAATGGAAATTTAAGCAGGCTTAACGATTTAATATACCAAATGTAAAAGGTGTTTAATTGGTATTTAAGCAGGCTCAAAGATCTACTATACGAAATTTAATTGGAATTTAAGCAGACTTAGGTATTGAGTATACCAAATTTAATTGGAATTTAAGCAGGCTTAAAGATTTAGTATATCAAATTTAAAAGGTGTTTAATGGAAATTTAAGCAGGCTGAAACATTTTGTATACCAAATTTAAAAGGTATTTCAGGTCTCACACCTCTATTATCTCCCCTGAAAGCTCACGGACCTAGGAACAAAAGGAAAACAGTGTCATCTGCAGTTTAAAAGACAGATGATACAGAAAATCCCATGTTGATATGAGGTTTCATTCAAATTTCAGAATTGTTTGACCGAAGCACCACATATTCAGCTAGATAGTGTATGAATTTTGTATTTTCCATAGGGTTCACAAATTATGAGCGAGAAAAAAAAACAACCTGGCTAACTAATGTATTTTATTGTTTTAAATTACTGGTCTTGGCTATACTGAAGATATTAAACCAACAACAATGTCTGCTGCCCTGCTTTGAAGCTCAGATGTTGGAAAAGGCTGTACAGTAACCCTATGGGAAAATTAATTGTGGTGTGAGACCTGAAGAGTAGCTAATTTTTCATCATAGTCACACAGACGTCTTTCTTTTTTAAAGCCCGTTATACACCTTGATTCAATTGATTTGTGTGTTAGTTTCAAAGTAATGATTTGTCAGACAATTTCAACTAGTTGTTGGTACAGATAAAGAATGTGTTTGGCACGTATTGTGTCCAGTATATGCCTATATCAGGTATTTGATATAAATCTCATAATAACATTTTCGAGCAATTTGTGTGCATGTATGTATACTTTTTTGACAGCTGTGTAATCATGACAACTCATGTGATAAATAAAAACATGATGTTTTCTGGTGTATACATGTGCATTGTGTCAGAAGTCACATGTTTCTGTAAGGAAATATCACAGAGACAGCAGATATCTAATTTGATATATCTGATATCTCCCATATTGTTGATGTCTCAAATTTAAAGTTGTCAACAACTCATCTTTGTATGCCATACTGGACAGTGATCACATAAGTGATTGTTGTTGCTGCTGTTGTTGTTGTTGTATCTTCCAACTATCAAGTTTCTGTTGGTGTTCTCCATATTTATTACAGAGACAAATAATGTTGTTGTTCTGTTTAGGTGGAATATCTCATTATTGTATTTCTATTATCTAGTCGAAAGAGGTGCAGTTCTTGAATTGTTTCATTTTTTTACCGAAACAGTCACAGTTACAGCTTCAATTACTTTTATTCTATATGGGGTATTTATGTATTGTGTTGCATTTCCTAAAAGCAAGTGACACAGATCATGTTTGGGGAAATGTTCATGCAGATTGAGACAAAAATGGCAGATATATTACAGAAATACTACATTTGGTGGCGTTTCTCGTGTATTTTTATTTTAAAGGCACAATACCGCCAAAATTCAAGTGATACTCAGACTTTCATATTTTTTCATATACTCAGACCTAAGCTTATTTGGGGGTTAATTTGACATGTAGAATCTAAATGCAAAGCTACTGACTGGTATACTTTAGACTTTTATCTTGTTACCATGGATACAGAAAGAAATGATATTTTTCCTATTCAAATTTCAGCAGTTGATCATTGAATACATATGTTTGATACCATGATATGAACTAATGTTATTTTAATCATAATTATAAGATAGCAGATGACAAAAGGAGATTGTGGTAAAAATATCATGAAGATTGAGGCACAAATGGTGTAGTTATCACACAAATGCTACATATTATGAAAAGTGGTTTTGGACTTTTATTTCACAGCGGGAACTTGTCGAATCCACACGTTACTCTCAATCACATAATCCTGAATTATTTCACTTGTAAATAAGATAGAAGCATGCTTATGGTCTTATTTTATAGGTACTGCACATAGCTACTAAATGTTATGTTATGGATGATGTTGCTAAAACTATTTACTCTCTTCAGGTCTCACACCTCTATTATCTCCCCTGAAAGCTCACGGACCTAGGGATAAAAGGAAAACAGAAAATAATTCTATTTTTTCTCAATTTTAGGCAATTTTTAATTTGAAAAATAGGTTTTTCTATGCTTTAGCATACATCTGTGCAGTGTAAAAGACAGATGATACAGAAAATCCCATGTTGATATGAGGTTTCATTCAAATTTCAGAATTATTTGACCGAAGCACCACATATTCAGCTAGAAAGTGTATGAATTTTGTATTTTCCATAGGGTTCACAAAACATGAGCGAGAAAAAAACCCAACCTGGCTAACTAATGTATTTTATTGTTTTAAATTACTGGTCTTGGCTATACTGACGATATTAAACCAACAACAATGTCTGCTGCCCTGCTTTGAAGTTCAGATGTTGGAAAAGGCTGTACAGTAACCCTATGGGAAACTTATTTGTGGTGTGAGACCTTAACTGGAATTTAAGCAGACTAAAATATTTAGTATACCAAATTTAAAAGGTGTTTAATTGGAATTTAAGCAGGCTTAAATATTTAGTAAACTAAATTTAAAAGGTGTTTAATTGGAATTTAAGTAGGCCTTAGATTTAGGTAAACCGCATTTTAGGTGTTTAATTGAAATTTAAGCAGGTATAAAGATTTAGTATACCAACTTTAAAAGATGTTTAAGCAGACCTGAGAATTCAAGATTTCATATTTAATTTCCACAAAATACATGTATATGCATGTATAGTCCAACTTAAATCCTCATAAAAACGCGGAATTTTGTGGAAAATTAAATGTTGATTAAATGTAAATTAAACTTCACATTTAATCACAATTTAAATTCACTGTCATTCCATTGCATTACAAGTAAAAATGTAGTTTAATCCTAATTTAATTGATGATTAAATGCCTATTTTCATGCAGGACGCGCCCAACAGAAATTTGGCGGGAAAAGGAAACTCTCCAGGGCTTTTAGTTATTATTTTACTTTAGCTACCAAATACAAAGCAAAACAAAACGAAAAACAGAAAAGTCAAAGTAATGTTTGTAAACACACTGCCTTCCCATATGTAACCATGCAGATTGAAAAACAAATCAAGCAAGCGCAGTAAACTAGGTCACGCTATGCAAACAGAAACAATAACAAACCATTCATCAACTGCAAATGTCTGCTAGCCTATCTTCAATTTGACACGTACAACAGAAGACAATGTAAAGTTTATGCACATTAAAACACATTTTCTACTTACGATTACTTGTATATGTCAAACTCCAAAATGTCAACGTCTCTCTCTCTCTCTCTCTTTCTTGGAACATGTGAAGAAAAAATGCCACATCAGCAGCAAACAAAAACAAAGAAGCTTTGACGTCACGCTCTTCTGGTAATACATTACTTTCATGAAACACCTCCCGATTATTAGCGTTTTGAGCAGCGATGTCTAAATAACCTTCACGCACATTATAACAAACCAATACACTTATACAAAACTTCCTTGGAATTTTATAAGAACAAAACATAATTCACATCGATTCCAAAACGTATACAGAAAATGGAATTCACAATTAACTATGTCCATACAGCATATTTACGCTTCACTGAGCACTATATACGGTATATGGAATCGCCAATGCGGTCAAACATAATCCTAGTAATTATGCCCCCTTTACACAGAAGGAGATCGTTGAGCGATACAAAATTGGCCAGATCTCTCTACGATGTCCTAATTATAAAACCTCAAACAAGTCGCTTTCGTGTTCATTGAGCGATCAAAAATTCAATTTTCGGCAACTTTAATGGTGATCTATAGAGATCATTGAGCGACCTTGGCGATCATTGAGCGCTCATTGAAAGATCGTTGAGAGATCATTGGGAGACCGATGAGATCGTTGAGCGCTCCTTGAGCGTTCGCTGAGAGATCGCTTACCTTGGTGATCGATCTCCTCATAGTTTTGGACTGGGTCAAAACTATGAGGAGACCGTGGCGACCGTAGAGATCACTGGAGGATAATTGAGAGATCATTGCAATATTTTGGCGATCACTGGGCGTTCATTGAAAGTTCGTCAAGAGATCTGGCCAATTTTTGATCGCTCAACGATCGCCACCTCTGTGTAAAGGGTGTATAATAGAGCGTTCTAATGATTTCCATACACAGTAATAGTTAAGTTAATTTACATATTCATGAATAATAACGCTCTATGAAAACCATTGGATGAACGTAAAAAAATGGTTTTATCTTGGAAAATTATCATTTTTATCACATTATTGTGATTTGTTTTACTATTAAACTTACTTTTTGAGCATCGATGGCATACCCATTGCATTTTATTAATCTCATAAATATATTTACAGTAAATTTGCCAAGATTTATTGATTTTTTATTGTTATTATATATCTCTAAAGTCAGCAGGTGGATTTTCAGGATGTTTTGGCGCCAATTTTGAATTTGGCGGCCATATTGGATGTTTTTTGCTTGGCCCGTTAGTAAAAAATGTTTGATGTGATGTCATATATCACTGTGCCAAGTTTCATGCTTTTAACCCAAAGTGCACAATTCATTCAATATTGTGCACGAAGGAGCTCCACTATTACACTCTTGGTGGCAGTCCTTATCGCACTGAACTAGAAACCTCGAAAGAAAAAAAAACACGAGCATATCCAGTATTAAGTGATATTTCCATATAATACACATGCATGGACTATATTCATGGAATGAAATACTGCCACGCCTTGTAAAATATGAATTTTCTGTAACGTAACATCTAAATATGTATATCAGACATCAGTGTCATATCTGGCATAGTATAATTTACAGAGTTAATACTAATGAACCTTGCTATAGATAAATAGATCAACTATAGCGAGATAATTTCCTAGAGCAAGAGACCTATTGTTTCTTTTGTTAAATAAGCTTAGCGAATGAATGAAATAAATGAGGCCGGTTCCCGGGACAATTGTTACAACACTTGTCATTACACACAAGTTCTAAAGTATCATTAACAGAATTTGATCTATTCCCATTTTACGATTTCATTTTAAGCGAAAACGCTGTAATCTGATATAGAATAACGATTTCACGTGTATAAATTTTATAAAGAAATTTAGTAACATCGTTCTAAAACAAATGACACAAGGGAAAGGTAGTCTACAGTAGTCTGTTAATTAAAGTCGTTGACTTAAATACACGTTAATTCTTTGAACTCTGTTTTTCGGTAGGTCATGTCATTAATTCACCTATACGTAATTTAAGATAAACATATGCCTAAGTTTTTTAGTCCGTGCTTATGTGCTTGTATAACTGTTCGACGTTGTCAAAAAAGTAAGTTACCACATATTATTCATTTACTTTATATTATATAGAATAAACTATACGTACATTACCTTGTTATATA
The DNA here is from genome assembly GCA_037043455.1 of Cyrtodaria siliqua. NCBI lineage: Eukaryota > Metazoa > Mollusca > Bivalvia > Adapedonta > Hiatellidae > Cyrtodaria > Cyrtodaria siliqua. The sequence goes on along the minus strand of JAWPHD010015152.1, from coordinate 28,783 downwards.
TCAAACTATTATTTATTCATGTGAATAATATGTAAATTGAAAACACATCTCAATTCGCCACCACGAAACTTTCAAATCTTGAAAGGCTTCCAGAAAAGACATTGTCTCCAATTCAATTGGAATCCGATGTTCATTACATTTCTCTGATTTGTCGTTACTGATCGTTGCGCCACAGTTGGCGGATGTCGATTAAATACCAAGCTGATTTACTTACACGCGACGTATATCTACTTGATGTTCATGACGATATAAACTTATTGACGTTGTCGAAACTCAACCAAGGTTAGCTCATAAGATGTACAGTTTATAAGTCTTGTTTATCGGGATGACAATAGGGTTAGAGTGAGATTTTGCGCACCCTAGAACATGGTTTAAATCCCCAGAGGCCTTTTTTTGCAACCGACCGTTCAAAGTCCATTGTCAACCCATTTTATTTTTATTCATCGTTGTATTTACTGTTTGTTTCTATGCGTGCTTTTGGTTGACTGTGGTCCTTGAATGCTACATTTCCTGTTCGACATTTATATCTACTTTTAGTTTATGTCCAGTTTACATGGAAACACACTTATTTTCAAAAAACCTTCAAAACTTAAACCGATAACAGAACATTTATCGTTATTTTGGTTATGCTCGAAGTGAGTCAGTCAATTCCTTTTATAACTACATTTGTTTCTCGAACATTTAAGGATCAAAACAGAAAACAAATGAGTAACATGTGTTCATTAGATAGACTAAGAATTAGATGGTATGATATGATTTTAACGAATTATCTTTTCAAAATTGAACAATTACACCCTCCCGGAAATAAAGAGATTACGTTTCCGTTCATACCACAATATAGTTATGAAGTAGATGTTATTAACTGTGATACTAAGATATAAATACTAGGTAAATATTAAAGGACAGGGGCCTTTAATTGGTCAATAGTAACTGCACTACGTCGAAATAAAATACGTTTAAAATAAAATGTATACAAGGCTCTTCTCAACCCGGTGTTAGAGGGCTTGAGTGGTAGCTAGCATATTTCACTACCGCTCATGAACAGTCTCAATCAAACCGAGACTGCAATATTTCGTATGTGTCGTGCTCGGCCGTTTCCAAAGGTCCATTATTATACTCTTTACTTGTTCGCACATGTTTACCTAGATCGGTTACTAAATATGAGATTTCCAATGTATTGCCTTATATGCCATGATATAGTACCATACGCAATCATTGATGTTTTTCCGTATTTACATTTGATATTGAGATCTAGAATAAAATTAGCACATTAGTATGTACATTACCATATGTTTTCCACTATCTAAAAAAACATTATATTTTACTCTATAATATATGGATAAAATATACTAAGACTTATAGGACGGTAGCGTTTGATGTTTGTCGTTAATCTTGGCTTGTCGTACCCTTAACGGTTTATTCCCTTGTTGCTCTGGCTTCGGTCAAGTCATTGAGTACTTACATTGTGGCTTTCTATGCTTTTTTATATTATATATACATGATCATTTATGTGTTTTACTTATATTGCCTATTAATGCTGAATTGTTTGTTTGAGATTTTAGCCTGGCGTGGATATCTTTATTTACACTGCCCGGTTTATTGGGAAGACAATAGGGTAAGAGTGAGGTTTGGTGCACAGTAGAACGAGGGGCCTTCTTTTGCCACTAACCGTTCTAAGGTGGTAGCCCTATTGTCAACCCTTTTGTGTTTATGACGTCTTATTTTGCCTTTTATTCATCTTTAAAGTTGTTCTTGTTTGTGGTTGACTGTCGTCCTTGAATCTATTTGTCCTGTTAGATTTGTGTATCTACTTTTACCCATACCCCACTTTTCTTGATAACATAATGTTCCCAAATGAGGGAAAACTTGTTTCCGTAAAATTTTATATCTTACTGTCTTAAATGTTTCATTTAGTCCTTATCTTCTAAGGCAAAATCGAAACAGTTATGTTAATATGAAATAACTCTATGACTTAAAAAATAATAAAAAATTGAAAATGTCGGACTTAGTCAGCCAACATCCATAATTTAAATATAAGTGCCCCAAAAGCGCAGCTGTAAATCAACTCTCCTCTCATCGAGTCAGCCCGTTCCGGCTTTGTATTAGGGTACTTTTATCGCTCACTCGAACCCGTGTCCCCGTTTCTCCGGTTTTCGCTCACATCAATATTACACAGAGCAAGACGGATTTGTATTGCAATCATAAGTGTAAACTAAAAGTAGAATGATATCACAATTCAAAAATGTATCATTGCAACCTATGTCAGAGGGCGGTAATTAGAAGCTTAAGCTTCCAAAGGAAATTAATGTAGGTAACGAGTTTAACAGCCTCGCAGTATACAGCATTTTTTTCTTTTTCAAAACAAAACTTTTATCTACGATACGGATAATTTCGGATGGCGTAGAGCTATATCTATTCTATGTATTTGTCAAAAAAAATGTAATCTTTTTTTTTTAAATATAAACCAATTACTGCTGGACTACTTATTTGTTGTGTCTAGTGTATAACATTTATGATACAAATACACAAACTGTATATATCTTCAGTACTTCTTTTACTTCTTTTATTGTTTTGTTTTCGATTAACGTTCATGCTTGAAGATTTTCGGTGTATCAGTGAAAAGTACGTACTGATATCTGTCCCTCATTTTAAATAAATAGGTCACTTTTATGTAATCGTAGTGAAAACAAATAGCAGCCTAGAAAGCCATTTTGGTAGTCACAAGTACAAACTGTCTGCCTACGATGACAACAATTCAGTCCTGAAATCATTCGGCCCAGATTTTTTGTTTCCGTGATTAGTCCGTAATTACACACTATACGCGTACATCAGTGGTGAAATATGTCAAGCTTGACTCATTTAGATATCATTTGCTACAAATTGACATTTAAGTAGGCTCATAACGGGCGTTTTCTTTGTGAACCATTGCGGACCTACAGTTCTGTATAATTATGAATTGTAAATTATACCGTGCCAAAGCAGTAAGTCGAAGGAAATCAATTTGGACATCTATGTAACAGAATAACTGAATAGTGATCACATAAAGGTTGCGGTATTCTAAATATAGCATGGACTTGGCCACGCCCCTCTCCATGAGTGAGCTGAGCCAGAAGTGAAAGGTCACACAAATTAAAACCTGCCAGATAAATGCTTCAAAATACATTTTCAGAGTTGTTAATTAATTAATAAATACATTTAATAAAATGAGAGCATTTATTTATACCAAATGTTTTTTTTAAACATGACATTGTGAGATTAACCCCACTTAGAAACAGGTAAATCTTTACTGCGGTGATGCATGTAAACAAATATGGCGGCCCCCATGTAAAGTTCTGTAGGGAAAACATGCTGAATTTTAACGTTTAGCACATTGGACATGGACTTAACCTGAAAATAAGACACATATTTTTGAATTTGTACGTTTATTTTTACTTTTTATTTTCGGAAAAGCTTGCATTGTGGCCTATGGGAAAGCAATTAGTGTACCGCAACCTAAAGTAGATATTAGTTGACGAGGTCCATTATCTATGTGTTCTTATATCCAAACCTGTATGAAATCATGAACTTGACCCATTCCTGTCACCTGCAACAAAATAAGACAAACTATTTGCACATATTAAGAAATGAACAAGAACCGAAAAACACGGATATTTTTTTGCAAGCCCCAGAAAGTTCCTACCGTGATTGGCAAGGGAAATATCTGTTTAGGGAGATCTGTAGCCGGTTACATATACATGAATGTATTATAATCTACCAAATGATGCCAAAGCCTGGCAATGAGGGTGGGATTTTACCAATTTCATGATACCAATTTCATGCCGAAGATGTTATCTGGCCTTTAATCATGCTAACAAACGTGGCAGGGCACCAAATATAACAGGTGGTGAAAACATTGTGCCTCGAACCCAGGGACTTTCACTCTTTTTTTTTGACAAAGCGGCCCAGACATGTCCATTTTCGGAGAAAACATGATTTTTTCTCATTCTGACAAAGACAAAAGACTTGTTCAATCATGTACAAATGGCAATACTAGGCTTTATTTATATTTTCTGTATTTCATCCATTATTTTCTATAATCACCGACTGCTAAGAACCGACTCAACAGACAAAAGCATGTCACAGAATTAATGCCTTTTCTCAAAATTGAGGGACTGCTGTTATCTGATTGGGAAAAATGCCTGCCACATGGAGGAAAAAAATCAAGCTTCTGTTGAATAAGGTAAAAAGCCTTTGCCTAGCGCTCTAATAAACAAGGAAATATGGTAGGCTATCATTTAAGTTTCTTTCTACCGATATTGCACTCAATCAGTTTCTGATTTTTACGGCAGGGTATTACGGGCTGTTTGAATCACTGATTAACATATAAAAGAGTATGATAATGGACCTTTGGAAACGGCCGAACACGACACATCCAAAATATTTCAGTCTCGTTCAGTGAGAAGTTCAGTGAGATCTTTAACGTGAACAGGGTATGGCTCTCCCTGCACACGGGACCGACATCCCCTCCGAATAATGGCAGATTTGACAGTACATTGCCCGTGTAAGTTACTGAGGGTGTGCGTTTTGAAAAACTTGAGACGTGACCCCATCGGGAATCGAACCCGGGACATCTGGGTCAAGAGGCAAGTATGCTAACCACTCGGCCACCACAACTACAATACCTGCACCCGATTACATCGTCGACGCCTTAGTGTCGCACACGTAACAATATCCGTGAAACAGTATAAAGTTAACATAATACGATGATATTTTTTTATAAGCTAGAGGAAAAAAACCTATTCAATTTGCAGAAAAAAAATATCTTAATAATAAATGAACAAAGTTACTTTCGATCCGATAAGATTTGTCAACGCATTATTCCCAGCCTTCTCTGACCCTAAAAGCCTGTTTTACTTCTTTTGTTTGCAGCTTTTCACAGCCAAATGAAATATCAAAATCGTAAAAAGGGCTGGTAAGGTCAGAGAAAGATTATCCATGTATGAGCTCCATTTTATTACTTTTGTTTTGAGGGCTGTGCACAAATAGAACAGGCGGTGAAAATATTGTACCCCAACCGGGACTTTATCTGAGGGTCTCTAGCTTGCAGGGTCAGCCCCACTTAAATGTAAAATGCTACATTTTGTTAGATCTCATCACATTTAGGAACTGGTTGAGAGTGCCGGTGGGTTGCTGGGGTGGGGGTATCTGAAGAACCGCTGTACTGGGAGAAAAAAACAACATGGGAGAGGGGTGTTGCGGGGAAGAGGTAGAAAAATTCCGGCCTTATAAGTTATAGGTGTACGGAGATAGGACATACTCATAATCAATGATTTTTTATAATTTGGAATCTCAAAATATCACTGCCGAACAAGTTCATCTAAAACTGAGGCCTGTTTTTTGCGAACTAAGGCGCTGGAACTCTCTAAGAAGGATGAAGGGAACATAATATTTGGCTTACCTTGGTTAAGTCGAAGTCCGTTCGAATTTCACTTATCTTATCAAAGAAAAATTGCTTCAGCTTATTCAGAAGACATTTGCTAGAGAAGGTACACTTTTCTAGCTTGTAATAATGTTAGGGCTTTCTTTACTAACGCCCCCATTGATAAGTATAATTTGTGGACTTAATTTATTCCTATGGGTACTAACTGTGCGCCACTAGTTGCAGATTTGTTTTTGTACTGCTATGAAAGAGATTTTATGTTGAGTTTGTCACGTGCCAGCCAGGGTGAAATTATTGATGCCTTTAATAATACTTCTCGATATCTTGATGACATACTCAGTATTGATAATCCGTTCTTTGCTCATATGGTTACCAACATTTATCCACCAGAGCTCACGTTGAATAAAGCCAACAGTTCGGATACAGTAGCAGCATTTCTCAATCTTCATCTCTCGATTTCAAATGATTGTATTCATACTAAAATCTATGATAAGATAAGATAGATGATTTCAATTTTAACATCATTAACTATCCACACCTGGATGCAGATGTACGTCGTGCTACCTCATACGGGGTGTATATCTCCCAGCTCATTCGATTTGCTAGAGCGTGTAATGATGTTATAGACTTCAATGATCGAAATAAAGTTATTACAAGTAAACTTCTTCAGCACGGTTTTCGTTATCACAAACTACGTAGATCTTTCTCTAAATTCTACCGCCGTAACGAGGGCCTGCTGGAAAAGTACAACACCAACCTTAAGAGACACTTCTGCGTCTAGGCATATCATAACCCCAATTTTATGGAGATGTGGTCTTTAAACTTCGAAAGTTAAAGGGGTCTGACGGGTTTCCTGACCGCTTTACCAACTTAATCAGGAAGTTCGTCAGAAAAGGTTATAACCCTTTGGTTTTACAGCGCACTGCATGTTTAGTGATTGACCCCTCTACAGTAAGTCATTACGCTTCACTTTTCATTTGTGCGATGACTGGACTACCTCTTGGGACTCTATGATTGTATCTACTGAAACCCCAACTAAGGGAGGTGGGTGCATGAGCTTTCGTCCCTCGGGTTTTCTTGTCGTACCCTAAATTGTTTTTCTCTTTAGCTGCAACTACTATGGTTGTTCAGTACGATTCTAGATACATCCTGAGATGTTTATTATTTTGTATGTGTTTCTTTAGTTAGTTTCTCAGGATGTGGACTTTATTGTTAGAGAATTCCTTTTGATGGGAAGTAGTTTTGTTTACACTGACCGTTCCAAGTCGGTAACCCTGTCTTCACCACCATTTCTGTCTGTTTCATTGTATTTTCAAGTCCTTGTTTGCAGTACAGTGTGGACCTACGATGCCATTGCGCTCGGACGCTGTGGTTTCTATAGGACCCTATATCTCATTTTTGCAACCCGGTCGTGAATTTTCGACCCCTGCAGAAAATGAATTCTCGCTCCATCCTGGCAAATCTCTGTCACACGCGCTCTCTCCCATCGGCCCGGCGCGCCGTCATTGGCTTGAACAATTTGATCTATTGAGTATATTCCGGCTAATTAATTAATTAATTTAGCTAAAAACATAACTTTATGCGAAGGAGTCTGGACTGAAAATAATAAAATGGCGCACGAATGCGTCGGGTTTACTTCATGTATAAATACGCGTTGCAGAATCTATGTTATTATAAAATATTTACATATTTTCTTTTTAATATCAATAAAAGATAAGTTTAGAATACGTCTTTAACAAATATTATATCTAATTAATATAAGTATAATATCGAATAAGTATGATCAATGAAGATCTATTTTTTGTGTGTATGTTGTACGTCTTTGAATAAGTTATGACGTCACCAAGTAGGAGGAGCTTACAAATTCGCACCGATGCTGCGTTCGTACCGACTGATAATTTTATCGATTAAACACACATTTTAAGAAAAAGAAAAAGGAAAAAAAACGTTTCATTATAGATTTGATAACATATATATTGCGATAAAAACGCAAGATGAAGCAATTTAAGCTAGATTTGACCGACTATAGTGAAGACCCAAAGGTACCCCGTTTCGCCATATAGGCAAAGATGCGACCTTGGGATCTTAAAGATAAGACCGTGTCCACGTAATGAGTAGTTCAACTCGTTCTCCGCACTCTTTCTAATATAGGGGCCATTACTCTAACTCGGGAGATATTTCCCGTATCTCAAAAACACTGGTTATTAAACTCTATATTTTTGCCTACAATCGTTTTACTACTTTTACTTGAAAAGTCACCGTACTTTTGATGCTTTGCAAGTAATATCACACACACATCTATTGGTTGTCTTTAGGACATCGGTCAAGTGTATTTACAAATGTCATATATATCTAGTATTTTTCTCTCGAGATATTTAATTTCTCAAACTATACCCCGTACACTAAAGGGGATATGGAGTCTCTTCCGCTACGGTTCTTGGCAGTAGACTTGCCAGGTATTCAGGCACTGTTCCATTTTTCATTTTATATACAGAAAGTTTTTGGAACTTACGCCGTTCTGATAACGTTAACCATCCTATTTCATTCATTCCATTAACAATTGATACCGAACGGGTAAGACCGGTCACAATACGTGGAGCTTCATATTGTATTTTTTCAAGTTTATTTTTTTTAGATTCGCTTCAGCCATCCCAAACAATAGCAGCATATTCTAAGATTGGACGGACATACGATAAATAAATTTGATTTAATGCCTTACGACTTAGTGTAAATTTCAAAAGCCTCATAGTTCCAATGATTTTGGAAGCCGAAAGAGAGATATTTTCGATATGCATATGCCATTTGCCATCATGGCTCAAAGTAAGGCCTAAATGTTTATAGTGTTCAACAAACGACAACTGGGTATTGTCTAAAATAAGATTAGGCCGACGCTGTTGATTGTTTTTTGAAAAAAATAATGCTTCAGTTTTACTGGCGTTTAACTGAACGAACCATGTTTTTGACCAATTTGAAACAATTTTAAAATCATGGTTTAGAATACCCTCCATATCATCAATTCTTGAAGTGGATTCTGAAAAAGAACTATCATCGGCAAACAAACGAGCTATGCTTAGAAATGCACTAACGTACATTTGGCAAATAACACACTAATTTGGGGAATGTTATCAACCGTGTGAAAATTTCCGATTGTCCAGAATATAATGAATATATTTAAATCTGAAATTAATATTTCCGACTGTCCGGAATATAATAAAAATATGTTGATCTGACAATTTAACTAATTCTAACAAATTATAATGCTATATTAAATACATAAAATCAGCCATGGCGAATTCTGCCAAAAAAAAACATAGTTCAAGATAATTCTAACTTTGTTGCAATAAATACCACTTTTTATGATAACACACTAATTTGAAACCTAAAGGGTTAACATGTTGGAACACACATTGTTCGTATGAAAATGATGAAATAGTACGATTCAGAATTTCAAAAGTTAAGCAAAAAACAGGATATTTTTACTACGGATCGAAATTTCACAGTGATCGGCACATCTTTAAATCATATATTTTCACATAGGTGTATAGTACTAGCTGAATTGACATCTTTCGAGGCTCAATTAAACATTCAAGTAATTGAAAAACTGGTACGGTGTTGATAAATATATGTCAGTTAGGTGAAAAAAATCACCATTTTCTGTATTTTTCTGATCACTTTAGCAGCTATATCCGGTGTACGATGTATCACCGTGATTATACAAGTGAACCCAGATTTAAGTTATACAAATGAACCAAGATTAAAGTTATACAAATGAACCTAGATTTAAGTTATACAACTGAAGGAGTTTTAAGTTCTAAGACGAAGTAATACGTAATTAAATTAAAAAAGTTATATAATTGTCAAAACTAGTATAATGGTCACTAAACTGAGAAGTAAATGTTTGGAAAACGTCTAACGTGTTAGGTTGTTGGAATCAAACTAACAAAATATTGTTGAATAGAATCTTAAAATTGAACTGAATAAAACAATACCAACAAATCAAATTCCACGTTTTTTTTGACCGATTAAACTACTGCATAAACGAGCACTAAATGATTTCCTCTAAAATCTATATAATTATCAGGCGTATTGATATGCGCTAATTAGTAGTCAAAGATAAATCCCGCGACTTACATAACAGCTGCAACACGTAACAGCTGCTACATGGAATGTGATTAATGATGTGTCAGTATAACCAAAACAAGCAGTCTGCAACTTTTAGAAGTATCGTATGCGTATTAATGTCACTAGATTAGTAACTATTGTTCAGGGCTCTTGGTTTTGACAAAAGTTTTTCATCAATAACATCAGCAATTTTACTAATACGCACATACATTATATATCACCGGAACTGGAATTTTTGGTGGTAAGTAAACATATCTTATTTTTGAAAATCGGTTGAGAAATAAATATTTTACAGATAAAATTAGTTTTAGATAGTGGGGTGGGTTCCGATGTAATCTCATTGTTGTTGGAAAATCTGAAAAAATAAGAATCGCAAATAACTTCAGTTAGCCTTAATAGATTGATATACAACTTTTAAAGTCTCTTAATTTATGTTTATTTAACACATTATGACCGTTATTAATGATAACAATATGGTCTCTTGCAAATCTTCAAACTATTTAGAAAGGAAACAATGCTCAATCTGTATTTTTTTCAAATGAAATATACATATAAGTATCATTGTCGCGTTATATATGTTCTCATAGTTTAACTGAATAGAGAACTATGTGAAAACGAATCACAACAGCATACATATTCTTAGTCAAGACACATATTAAACATATACATCACATACGTAATATAAAACACAGATACACACCGGTAACATTGCAGGAAGAAAAATTAAGAAATTAATTATTCGTTAATTTGATCATCATATCAAATGAATACCTATAAGCCTGGGCTAGTCCATATGACTGAAATGAGAAAATAGACCTATAGAATCACAGCTCCCAAACGCAAACAAATCAAATGGCACCGCCGTAGATCCGAACTGTACCACAAGCAAAGAGCAACTTAAATATACAATGAAAAAGACAATACACAACACAAAGCTTGTTGAAGACTGGGTTACCGACATAGAATGGTCAGTGGGCAATATGGCACACCTGTTAGCTTAAATCGATTTTAAGTGTACATAACCTCGCTATTATCTTGTCTTCATCGCTCAAATTTGCAAGACTGCGTTAATAAAAGTATATCAAATCGAAAGGAAATCCCTTGCAATAAAGTCCACATCCAGAGCAATTAGGAAACAGTACACGTATACCTCAGGGTATATCCGGAACTGTACAGAACAACCAATAATTGCAGTCAAAGCGAAACCTAGGGTACGACTACAAAACCGGCGGGACAAAGGTTCAAGCACCAACCTCCCGACATATATAAATTTAAATATAATAAACAAATGTCTTTGTCTTTCTTAATAAACATGTAACAGGAGTATCTGGTACAGTACCTTTTTCTGATTGACATCGTTATGATAGTTTTCCGAAATTAAAACATACTTTGAGGCCTGGTTTGTTCAATTTTTGTGTTGAAATAATATAGTTCAAATTCGGCTTCACTCTGTAATTCGGACGGTATGCTAATGCTACGAGTCACATCTTGTTCGGCTTTTGCATAAACACACTTGATCTTACCAACACAAATTAGAATTATATGAACATGAATGTTATGAGGTACATTAACATATGTTTGAAAATGGATTAGAAAAAAAAATCGTTATTGGGATAAAAAGACATTAAACTAAATTACGTGTCGAATGTGCTTTAAGCGAACAAGGTGGAAGTGAAATAATTTCAACACACTGTTTTAAGGGTCATGCCGTGTTTATTTAAGGGTATACGTTGCTGGATAAGAAAAACAATGTTTACGTATATATTTTTGGAAAAAACACGGAAGGTATTTGTCAGGTTCAACATGTCGATATTTTTGGAAACATTATACTCTAAGAAATCAGAAAAAGATATACGTTTCCATTTTCTTAAAAGCAGGTATGGCGGTCAACTTTTAAAACGGTCGCATTTAAAACTCATATAACCCAATATATCAGCATCTAGGCAACCGATGTTCTTGATTTTAAGAGCTACATATATGTTTGCAGTGGAAAGGATTTCGATTGTATCATATAACTATTGTTTATGCTGTATAAATACTGCTATTGTCTACTATGCACAACTGTTAAGGCACAACTGCTGTAATGTTTTTGTGGAGTAAAACTGCCCTTTTAGCTGTATAAACAGTATTATTAATACATTGATCAACCAGAAAACACGTTTTCACAATACGTTTTTAGACTTACCAATATTTACCAAAAGAAAGTATTTAGAATTTAATTTCAAGTTACACGAACAAATGTAAAGAATGGTTTTATAGAAATCACAGCACCCAAACGCAATATCACCGTAGATCCGCACTGCACCACAAACAAAGAGCAAATCAACTATACAATGAAAAGGACAATATACAACACAAAGAGTGTTGAAGACAGGGTTACCGAATTGGAACGGTCAGTAGGCAAGACGGATTTGTTTAGCTTTCATCGATTTTAAGTGTACACAACCTCGCTATTATCCTGTTTTCAGCCCACAAATTGACAAACCAGTGTAAATAAATGTATATCCCATCAAAAGTAAATCTCTATAGTCCCCATCCAGAGAAATAAGGAAACGATTCACTTATATATTATTGTAAATATATATACATGTGTGTACTGATGATATGCTAAGATAATTCTTGTCTTTGACATATGCAATACCAGATCACGGGATATACAATAATCGAGCACATTACTATAAAGCGGTTCTGTTCCAATGACAGCAAAGGCTAATTTGACAAAGTACCACCTAGCAGAGAAAACCAATACAGAATCGCCAAATCCTATCGTTCAAGTATTGCACTACTAACAGTATTATATATCTATTTGGACAACAATCTCCTGGTACTGGTCTTAGAGAATTATACAATCCTCCTTAGAAACAAGTCTGAGAAAGTTATCCCAGTACAGAGAATGGTAATTAGACTTTGCCTTGCTTTTGTGCATTCTCGGGCCTGCAAAATAGGTTCTATCAAAGCAGAGAGTGATTTCAATAAGGCCCCGGAGTTGATATATGGAGGTGGGAAAGTGAGCGAAGATCAGCGATATTTTCCGCCAATGAAAACAGAAAATGTAAAGACTTCTATTCCTCAATATTGTTTCCGTCTATGATTGGCTCCACCACAGCGGGATATCACTCCAGTAGTACAGCAGTAAGACCTATATCCGTCTCTCTCCAACTGTGAAAACAGCAAAAATACATACCTCGGTGTCCTCATAGAGTGTTATGCAGCAGTTAGTACCTAAATGCGATACTCTCCGCCAGTACAAACTGGAAGATACTGACATCGATTGGTGCAACACCACTGTGTATAATTTTGAATTTGACATACATTAGTTAGTATAATACAATGTAATCCTCTAAGTCAGTGAAAACAGAAGGATTATAAACCTTGTTGCCTCTATACTGTGTCTGTCACTCATTGTAATGCAGTAGACGCTACAGGAATGGATTGGCCTTGTGTCTCGATAATGTGTCTAAGTGTAACCCTTTTAGTTCTTAAGCCTACTGTTTTGCATACTACTCTGTGTATGCAAGAAGTTAAGTGCTCACAATTATATAGCCTCTGCATACCTATATACAGTAAATCCACTGAAAACTGATTGCAACATAATTGTTGTTCTCTATTTTCTGAACGAGATATCTTATTTCAAATTAGCAAAAACGGACTTGACATCTCCAAATGAGAGAATTATTTATTTGGATTAAAATTGAACATATTTTAGATTTAGAAATAAATAATTCTATTAGTATTTCAATGCTGTATTGTATACTCCTTAATTGATAAAACAAATGTACCGAACAAACAAACAAAAAACAACATATTATACAATTAACATGTAATACCTTTTTTTGTGAAAACTGTATGTTGAATTATGCCCGTATTCTAGAGACCAGGCGTGGCTTAGTTTGCCTATTAATGCCGCCTTGTTTGTTAGAAAATTTAATCTGGATATAATTTGAATGCTACATTTCCTGTTCTACGTTTATATCTACTGTTATATCTCTGTTATATTGATAATCTACAGTATTACACCAGGCAATGTTAATTTACACGTGCGACAAGATGGACTACATATTTATTGATCCATCTTGAGTTACGTTCAAATAGGTTATTTTATAAGTTATTTTGCCTCATAATAAATGGTAGTTAGTATACCATTTTCTCAAGTTGTGTTATAGTTCAGTGGATAGAGCACCGGACTTGAAATCAGAAGGTCGCGTGTTCGAGCCCTGAAAGAGGCTAACATTTTTGCTGTAAAAATTACTTTTGCCTGTGTATAGGTACGATGTGCACTGGTCGATGTATATACAGGAAATGATTTCCTGCGCTATATTTCGCTTAAATATCCGATTTTGACATGAGCTGGTGAACATGCAGTTACAAATAAAGACACTTTTACAAAGAAGAAATATTTTCTGTAAAATTTACTGTTGCCTATGTATAGGTACGATGTGCACTGGTCGATGTATGTACAGTAAATGATTTCCTGCGCTATATTTGCTCGCTTAAATACCCGATTTTGACATGAGCTGGTGAACATGAAGCTTCTTTTCTCGATTTAGATCTCTCGATTGAAAATGGTAAAATAATTAACAAAATCTATGACAAGAGAGATGATTTTAATTTTGACATTGTTAATTATCCCCACTTGGATGGGGATGTTCCCCGAGCAACTTCTTATTTGGTGTATGTGTCTCAACTTATTCGTTTTTCTAGAGCTTGTACTCGAGTTGAGGACTTTAATATTCGTAATCTTTGTATAACTAAAAAGTTACTCAATCAGGGTTACCGTTACAATAAACTTCGTAAAACCTTTGCAAAATTTTATTATCATAACCCTGATCTTCTTTCCAAATATAAAAGTAATTTAAGGACTCTTCTGCGACAAGGACTATCACAAACTGACTTCTATGGTGATGTGATTTATAAACTTCGTAAGATTCTTGGTCATGATCACTTTCATACTATCTTTGTTAAACTTGTTAAAAAGTTTATCAAAAGAGGTTATGACCCTATCATTTTGCAACGTACTGCATGCTTGGTGGTGGACCCTTTTACAGTTCGCCACTATGCTTTCCTCTTTAATTGTACGATGACCGGACAGGCTGTGGACACTATGATGACGCCTACCTAAAGCCCAATGGGACGTTGGCGTTTGATGTTTGTCTATGATCTTTCTTGTCGTCCCCTAATGGTTTATTCTCTTACTGCTCTGGCTTCTGCCAAGTCATTGAGTACCTTCATTGTGGCTTTCTAGGCTATTGTTTTTTTGTATTATATTTACACGAGCATATTTGTGTTTTACTTATATTGCCTATTGATGCTGCCTTGTTGGTTAGAGATTAGATCATGGCGGGGATTTCTTTATTTACACTGTCCTGTTTTAATGGGATGACAGTGGGGCAAGTGTGAGGTTTGGTGACCCTAGAACCGGTTTTAACCCCCAGTGTCCTACTTTGCCACTGACCGTTCCAAGGCGGTAGCCCTTTTGTCTACCCTTTTGTGTTTGTGATGTCGTTTGCATTTATTATTGCTTTTGCCTTCTTGTTTGTCTGTTTGCGTGTTTGTTTCTGTGTTTTGTGATTGACTGTCCTCCTTGAATGCTACTTTCCCTGTCCGTTCTTTTTATATTTCTTTTTACAAATAAAGACACGTCTACAGAGAAGAAATCGATTGATATAGAGTCTCTGTAGCTTTAAGCTGATCGACGAGGAAGTAGACACAATTTTCATTTGCACGGATCATAACACGGCTTCAATTCATAGCTATACGCAACATGTTGTCCGACCTCATTTTGACAAGGAATCTGATCACGTCAGCCATTTTCTGGAAATAGTATATCTTACTAAAGGTATTGAATTTGTTGACATATTAAGTATGTTTAGAGGTAGCTGTGTTGTTGATTATATTTCTAAATATTTCAAAAATTCCGAAAGTACTATAATTTGTTATAAGTATAAAATCAATTACAATTTTATTTGCAACTACAACAAAAAAGTTTCTGGTCTTGACATAGAAAATAACACTCCTAAGGAATTTGAGTGTAAAACATTCAAATTGTGCAAGCTCCGACAGGTCATGTAATCACTGGTAATTGTGATATTATAGATAAAGGTATTGCAGTATTAGTTTTCAAAGGTCCGAAGCATGTCATGCTCTGATAGCCCAAAATATTGAGGATTTTAGTATACAATGGTGTCGTAGTGAACATTCGGACCCGAACTCCCTTTCTACCTGGAAAACAATAATTTGCAAATGTATACATACCCGTATTAACTTGTATACAGCTAAACCCTTCTTTATTTCCTTCGAGACCTAAGTTTTCTTTTCGTAATTTGAAATCGGAAATTTAAGAGTTTCAAATCAAATTTGTTTTGGTTCCTGCTGATAAAGCAGATAATAATATAATGCTTGTTTGATACCTAAAATACTTCAATGTTTTATCTCTGGAAATCGAGAGCACCTTTATATACAAAAGTTCATTCTACTGGGGATGATGTGTTTTCATGGCAGGGGTAGACAGTACGCAAAACGCCCAACTGTACTGGATGCCTAAAATACACTAGCTCTGGTCGGTGATACGGGGTGGATACCAAGCGATTACAGACGATGGGGTTCGATGATCCGATTGTGGAATAGACTGATTACCATGGATAATAATAGACTTACTAAAACATTTAATTGAATTGAATTGGGGTTTTAAGGCGCACCAACACATGAAAGGTTATATGGCGCCTAAAAGGAATGAACATGTCAGGCTCATCCTCCATGTACATCGAGATAAAATATGGAGAACGGGCCTAGAACCTTCTCACCCTGAACTGCAGAGTTGCTGCAAATTCTATTGTAGACACTCCATTTATGCTGGAGCCACGTTATAGTTTTTCTGCCACTGATCTAGTGATATGAGCGAGATGGCACCTGAAACAATGCAGGGATCATGATGAAGACCTTTAATGAGCATGAACAAAAAATGATAAAATGAACATGAATTTGGGAGGTGGGGTTTACCCCTCTGCGGGATCTGCATTTACCCTGTTCTTTGCCCCATAATCAAACGGGGCCCCGGAACCACAAGGGCTGACTTACTAAAAAAGCATTTATTCATGATTACAACATCTGTGCTAATAACTGGACTTATGATATAAACAAGTTATGTGTAGATTAGGTCTGATAAACATTTCAATAATAAATCCGTTATTTCTATGTCACAAATTAATGTTTTGAAAAAAGTCTACTATGCAGACCTGTGGTCACGTGATATCCATCTTGGGACTAACAGGCTATTTAAGCAATCTTTCAATTGTTATAATTATGTTTTACTTAATATCAAGAAAACGAACGATTAATGTTATGTCAATTTAGATGTAGTATTTTACCACCGTGAATAGAGACTGGAAGATATATGGGTGAGTCCCCAGAACAGAGAATTTGTCAATTTTGTGATATGAACACTATTGAAGATGAAAATTAATACACTTTTTATTTAAGTGTGATCTTTACAGTCATACAAGAAACGACGTATTTGGAGATATTTTACATAACGACATTTATTTGAACTTACATGTTAATGATAAACTCTCAGTTAACAGATTAAATTTAGTAAGGTCAAGATCTGAGTATAAAAATATAACTAGAAAATGTAGAATCATCTACGATTTTGAAGTAACAAACAAATTAGAGAAAAGTCGTTTTAAAAATGCAAAGTTGTATCTGGATAACATATTGAACATTGACAACCCTTTCTTTCCAACTATGGTTAATGGCTAATAATATTTATCCTTAATAACTTCAGCTTAACAAAGCTAATATATCTGATAATAACGCTTCTCTTCCTGATTTAGATCTCTCGATTTAAAATGGTAAAATAATTAGAAAAGTCTATGACAAGAGAGATGATTTTAATTTTGACATTGTTAATTATCCCCACTTGGATGGGGATGTCCCCCGAGCAACTTCTTATGGGGTGTATGTGTCTCAACTTATTCGTTTTTCAAGAGCTCGTACTCGAGTTGAGGACTTTAATATTCGTAATCTTTGTATAACTAAAAAGCTACTCAATCAGGGTTACCGTTACCATAAACTTCGTAAAACCTTTGCAAAATTGTGTTATCGTAACCCTGATCTTCTTTCCAAATATAAAAGTATTTAAGGACTCTTCTGCGACAAGGACTATCACAACCTTACTTCTATGGTGATGTGATTTATAAACTTCGTAAGATTCTTGGTCATGATCACTTTCATACTATCTTTGTTAAACTTGTTAAAACGTTTATCAAAGAGGTTATGACCTATCATTTTGCAACGTACTGCATGCTTGGTGGTGGACCCTTTTACAGTTCGCCACTATGCTTTCCTCTTTAATTGTACGATGACCGGACAGGCTGTGGACCCTATGATGACGCCTACCTAAAGCCCAATGGGACGGTGGCGTTTGATGTTTGTCTATGATCTTTCTTGTCGTGCCCTTAATGGTTTATTCCCTTGTTGCTCTGGCTTCTGCCAAGTCACTGAGTACCTTCATTGTGGCTTTCTAGGCTATTATTCTTTAGTATTATATTCACACGAGCATATTTGTGTTTTACTTATATTGTCTATTGATGCTGCCTTGTTGGTTAGAGATTAGATCATGGCGGGGATTTCTTTATTTACACTGTTCTGTTTTAATGGGATGGTAGTAGGGTAAGTGTGAGGTTTGGTGCACCCTAGAACCAGTTAAACCCCCAGTGGCCTTTGTTGCCACTAACTGTTTCAAGGCGGTATTCCTATTGTCAACCCTTTTGTGTTTGTGATGTCGTTTGCATTTGTATTACTTTTGCCTTCTCGTGTGTCTGTATGCGTGTTTGTTTTTGTGTTTTGTGGCTGACTGTCGTCATTGAATGCTGCTTTCCCTGTCCGATATTTGTATCTTTCTTTGTACTGGAAGATGTTGAAAGAATTAGCCGGCATTAATACGCCTAATGTTTGTATATCTGTATTTGAACAATATTTTAAATGTATCAAAAATCCAAGCTATCCATATTTTACGCCAGATGATGATATAAAAGACTTTATTGAATGTATGTTAAAAATGAATTCCAAATTATTTTCGAAGAGCTGAATATTGAAATAAGTCATACAGATGTACTGAAAGCGATTTCTCAACTTAGAAATGGTCGTAGTTCTGGTGGACTGGATTGATTATTAAATGAATTCTTTGTACACGGTAAACACACATTTATTCCTATACTTTAGCCATTGTTTAACAAAGTTTTTGAAACAGGATATTTTTCGGAAATATGGTCAGACGGTTACATAAAACCACTACACAACAAGGTAGTCTTAATAATCCTGAGAATTATAGGTATTACTTTGTTAAGTACTTTAGGGAAATTATTTACACGTGTGTCGAAAAATCGATTAAATGATTGGTCGGAAAGTTACAATGTTTATAGTGAAGCATTTTAGGAAAAATATGAGCACAGTAGATAATGTTTTTGTTGTGCTTGGAATTGTTACTCATATGATAAATGCGGGCAAAAAGTTGTATTGTATTATCGTACGTTTTTATTGATTTTACAAAGGCTTTTGACTATGTAGTAAGATACACTTTATGAATGAAATTAATCAAACTAGGTATCAGGGGTAAAATTTTAAATATTATCAAGTCTATGTACAAATGTATAAAATCACGAAGGAAGCTTTCAAATAAGCTCAGTGAAGACTTTACGTGTGTTTAAGGAGTACTTCAAGGTAAATGTTTGTCCCCATTACTTTTTTCAATGTTTATAAATGACATAGAAGAAGAATTTATCTTGAAAGAGCTTGATGGCATTGACGTAGATATGATCAAAATTTTATTGTGCTATATATTGATGATATTGTGATTTTTTCAGAAACTGCACAGGGTTTACAGAAAGGATTTGACATTCTTCTTGATTACTGTAAGCGCTGGAAATTAAAAGTAAATGTATTGAAAACAAAGGTTATGGTTTTTAGGAAGGTTGGTCTATTAGCTGGAGATGTTCGATTCACCTATGATGATAATTTAATATAAATTGTTAAATCTTTTTCATATCTGGGAATTGTTTTTACTCAAGATGGATCTTTCCATGAAAGACAATGTACATTAGATGGTCAGGCTCAAAAAGCAAAATGTAAACTAAATATATATCTATACAAATGTACAGATATCATTGTACAGCACAAACTTGATTTATTCGAAAACCTTATTGTTCCTATTCTAAATTATGGCTCTGAGGTTTGGGGATTTGTAACAGCATTAAATATAGAACGAGTGCATACACAATTTTGCAAACGAGTATTCAGGTAAAACGATCAGCACAAAACGATTTCATTTATGGCGAATTAGGAAGAACGAGTCTTGTAACGCAAAGATATATTAAAATAATTACGTTTTGGCTGAAAATATTGAACGTTAATGAAAATAAGTATATACGCCCATGATAACAATAGGATGATAGTGGATGCTGAGATATATCCATATAAAAAGAATTGGGAAAAATTGTTAAAAAACTTGTTAGAATCACTTGGTTTTTATCTTGCATGGTTATTTCAAGGGGTTGGCAATAAGGAATTGTTTTTATACTGTATAAAACAAAGAATAAATGATAATTTCATTTAAAATTGTCATTCAAGGTTAGAGAATTCTAGTAGGGCAATTTGTTATGAACTGATTTTGATCTTAAGCCATATCTAAAGCTCGTAAACATACCAAAGTTTAGACAGGCAATGTCAAAGTTACGTGTGTCCTCTCATACCCTTGAAATAGAAGCTGGCAGATGGCAAAAACCAGTCAGTAAACCAATACATGAAAGAATATGCGTCGTCTGCAATACACTTGAAGACGAATATCACTTTGTTATTGAATGTAGCATTTTTAATGAAATAAGAAATCATTACATAAGTAAATATTTTTGGAAAAGACCTAACATGATCAAATTTTTAGAACTTTTCAAATGCGAAAACAAAAAGGCACTGCAAAACCTTAGCGTCTTTATATATAAAGCCTTTGAAATTAGAAAATCAATGGTATATAAGTAATATATTTACAATAGCCATTTTTTCTTTTTTATGTTATTCTAAAGTTGCAGATTTACGTTATAAGTGTGTATTTGTTTATTACAAACTATGTACATGTGTGTACTAATTAGAAGCTTTCCATTTATCACATTAGTTAAATCTAA
Source organism: Cyrtodaria siliqua (assembly GCA_037043455.1). Lineage (NCBI taxonomy): Eukaryota > Metazoa > Mollusca > Bivalvia > Adapedonta > Hiatellidae > Cyrtodaria > Cyrtodaria siliqua. The sequence continues at coordinate 8,071 of JAWPHD010015152.1, read as the reverse complement.
TATTATATATAAATTAATATAAATATGTACATGAACATATTAGCAATTTAATGTGATGGTTCAGTCACCTTCTCTGCATATTTTGCGGTGAAAGCAAAAATAACAACATTTACTGCTAAAGTATTAATTGTTACCTTATACATATGAATACTTTTCTGTTAATTATGTTAGTTGTTGGTATAATGTTGTATATGTATGTCACTATCGCTGTCAAGTTTATATGTAATTGTTATATCCTCACGGGTCTTATGACCCATTGGAATTATCTGAATAAACACTCAGAAAAGTATCAAAATATATTGCTAAAGCATATTTAAAGAGGAAAACTCTTATTTATTCATAAATACTGACTTATGTTTTAATTTATTTTTTTTAATAATTTCAATATTACATGTCGTCGCAATTTTAAATGTTTGTTGATAGCATTCTAATTAAAGCTTATTCATGCCTTATATTTATTCAAGACTAAGGCAGTATAATTATGTCATTTCAATTCATTAATTTAATTGTATTTATTGTAAATAGTATAAACTGTTAACTATAGGTGATTTGTAGGCCCATTGGGCCGGGTGCTATTTATTTCCTTCTGTATTATGATTGTATTGTATATTATGCACATGTCACTATAATACAATATTTACTTACTTACTCACATGTACTTACTATACTAGTCAAAAATGCTAAGTACGCACCTAAGAATATGTCAATAATATTGTCATTATTTTGTGTTTATCGCCCTTGATAAGAGATTCTGTTATACTGCAAAATAACGAGTGTAAATTATCTGCTCTTATTGAATTAACATGTTTTAAAGCTTTTAAGTCGATATGTTTTCTTAGAAATAAGTTATAACACTTATACAACTGGGTATATAGGATTTTTTGACATTGTTTGGATTAGTTCAGCTTTAACTTCGATGTTCCTAACATCACGTTTTACTAGCATTATCACTACAAATGCCTTTGCAAAAGAAATTTTCAAAACATTTAATGTTTAATTTAATGTTAACGCTGAATTACAGTTACTCGAATTTCGAACGATATTCAATTAAAAGGGAGGTACCTTAGGATTTATCCATGTTTCATTTTCTTATAGACGGAGAATCTGCAATAAATCGGTCAAATGTCTATGTTTCTTATATTATTTCATTCCGAGTTTAAGAAGCTTATAACTTTAAGCGGACTTCGAATCATGGTATGTGTTTTATCAGAACGGTTCATGTTTTCATATGGAAGTGTGTGTGTGTGTGTGTGTGTGTGGGGAGGGGGCGGGAGGGGGAGGGGGATTTAAAAACTTTGTTAGATAATTAGTCATGAAAACGTTTATACACTCTTCATTAAACTTGTTAAAACAATTATCAAAGAAAAGTTTCCTCGCGCCAATTAGGGGAAGTACTTTTCTATCTAATTAAGTACCTCCCCTAATTAGCGTCAGGAATATTAGACTCAGGTTTTCAAATGAGTGGTTTCCTAGCTCTATGGTAGGTACAGAATATAAACCGTTAAAAGTCTAAATTCTGAAAAATGAAAGCATGTGGTAAATACAGTAAATACACATAATAAGATAACACCGACGAGCTAAAACTACTTTATATGATGGCTATACAGTTATTCTGGTACATTAATGCTTTCTTCCGACTAATTGATAGGCACGTTATAATTTATGATTCGGAATTACACAGAACTGTAGTTCCACGGTGGTTCATAAAGAAACACGTCCGTCATGAGACTACTTAGCCACTTCTAAATATCAATTTGTAGAAATTGCTATCTGCTTGAGTCAAGCTTGATATATATTCGCCGCTGGTGCTCGCGTATATTGGGTAATTAAGGATACATCACGGAAACAAAATGATCTTGGCCAAATGACTTCAAGACGGAATTGTCATCGTTGGCAGACAGGTTGTACTAGTTGGCTTAAATTAGGGTTTTAAAAGGAAGTGGATTTATATAATACTATTTTCCCACTATGTCTACATAAAATTGACCCATTTATTTAACAGATGGGACAGATATCGAGAAGGACTAGTAATTGCTGCACGGAACAAAACATGCATTAAGGCTAAAACAGAACCATATAAAGTGTTGAAGATATGTACAATGAGGGTATTTGTATCATAAATATTATATTAATACACTAGACAGTACAATACTTATTGCATAATATGTATGTATGCTGTAAGTTTTATTTGGGAGGCATATGACGAGGCTAATACAAGTTATTCTTCTTCAACAAATACGTACTCCAACAGTATTTTTTATATTTCAGAAACTGATTATGATGGTATAACATACATTGTCAAATATATACAACAGTCATATAGTCAGGCTAAAAAAACACCATTAAATCGATGAAAGAGTCTTTTTGAAAACAAAGCACAAAAAAACATTATATTGCATGGCTCTTAAAGGTGAATGGCCACCCTTTTTGTAGTATTATCAATTAACAAGTTTAGTTCTTAAACAGCAAAAGAGCATTTTTTGGTAGTCCCGGACAGAAACATATATTTAAAACCGCTACTAAGTTGTATGTAAAAATAAGTATTACTTGCATGACGTAGATACTACTTTAACCTCTGCGTGACTGCACGGGGAAATGATGTAAATCTGAATTGTATAGCTGCACAGCTATTGCCAGATAATTGATACATACATTTACCTGTGTATTTATTTACCTGTTTAAAGTTTTATACGTCATCAAATACAATCTTATTTTCGCTTTTCACAGATATTGCAATGTGTGAATTGCAAATATATATTGTTGTGTATTCTTTTCAATTTAAATAAACATAAACATGTTCATGAAACAAAACATGGCCGGAGAACTATAAACGTAAAATCGGTACTCCGCTAGCGTTCGCCCGTATTAACTACCAATTACTATCTGATGCATTGATACATTTGTAAATTGTGATTTTAGCTCAAACATTTATTTTTCATTTTACATTTACAAAAAAATCTATCTTGATTGCACACAGGACGGCATTAGTGTGGTCTTGACAGTCGGGGTGCAAATGATTTTAAATACTAGATAACGAGCTTAAATGAGTTACATTATACTATATGGAAACCGTAGCAAAATTTAAGTTACTGCTGAAAACCTCAGCTATTTTCAATTCCGATTTATTTACAGAGTCATGTTTTCCCACGTTGCTTTTTTCCAAGCTGTTTAGTTATTTAACAATACAACACATTTGTAATAAAACCTGTTACGAAAGCATGGTATTCCCACGGAATTTGATATTATTACATCAAACAACATAGAAAATAATTCCACAGTGGCAAGACTAACAAGCAAAAGGATGGCCAAACATAAAAAGGCGACATTTGCTTTGCAATTAGCTGATTATTTGACAATTGAATTGTTTCGGTGTTTGCATCCTAGTGCTGAAAAATGGATATAATAAATAAAAAGTTTAAGCAAACATTTTATTCCCCATTTTTTTCGTCATTTGCGACCAATTTGTTTATCAAGACAATACAGGGTATGGGTAATTTTGAGTAGAATTTAACGCTTTTTAAAGAAAAAAGAAGTGATCTTTTTTTTTAAGAAGCGGACAACATGTATCAAAGTTCTATTTCTATACCAGACTCAAGTGTTTATACGGAAATACTTTAATTATTGCTTCCTTAGAATTTGAGTCACGGTATCTAAGAATAACATATCAATAATCGCCTCCCCTTAAATCCTTGCAAAGTACGTGTATCGTGTCGTAACGGATAGTTTCTCCTACTTAACAACTGTATCACGATATAAAAGGAAATATATCTGTAATCTCCTTATTCCCGTGAGGGAATAACACGTATTCTAAATCTACTGAACACATGTTACTCATTTGTTTTTTTGTGTTGATCCTTCGTTTGAGAAGGAAATACTTAAAAATGATTTGGCCTGACTAACGTTGAGTTGAGTATAACCGAGAGGAAAATGCATTTTTTCTTAGCGATTTAATAATTTTGAGGGTTCTCGGAATAGGAAAATATGTGTGCTCCCATGTAAAATGAAACTGCACAAATATATATATTGATGAGCTAGCTTATTTAGACGTTCGTCATAAATGTCAACTAGATAAACGCTGCTTGTAAAGGCATCCGCTTGGCTTTTAATCGGTATCCGTTAACACAATCATAAACGACAAATAAGAGAAATGAAAAGAAGATTGGATTCCAAAAGAAATATCAGGGACATGTCTTTTCGGGGAACTTTCAAGACTTGACAGTTTGGAGGTGGCGATTTGAGTTTTTAATTTACATAAAATTATTATTATAAGAAAAAATAATCACAAGAATAAACTTCTAATTTAATAAACAACAAAGTACAAATACGTATATTTTATTCTGCAATACAAAGTAAAGGAATTATTTCTGGTAACTAATATTTCGATGACGTCGAACAGTTACAAAAGCACATTAGGTTGGACACACATAGATCACAACCAGTTTTTATAGTGTCAGACCGGTCAGAATATACTTTTGGGTCAAATGACACTAAATATGTTCCATGGACAAATTGAATGTTTTTCTCAAGATTTTATTTGACAGTTAAAATTAATTTTAATTGTAAATTGTCATATACATATGTTTTGTCAGGAATAGTGTTTTATGGGACTTGATATATGTATATTTTAAATTACACATAAGTGACAGAATGACATGAACAAACGAAAAACTTAATACTCTTTTAAGATATAGGACAGTTTGAGATCCAGACGTGTAAGATTAACATCATTAAAATGTATTTAAGTAAACACATGTTTGGAATTTGTGACTGATCTCCAAAAGTGACTTATTTTGCACTGTGATAAGTGGGATGACTTTAACATAACGCCGGTGGGAAAATGGTTTCCCTACCTCTATAATGCCTACCAGATTCCTATTAAAACACATGTGCGTGTTTGGCTAAGATTGTTATATATCTACTGTACCAGTAGTATATCTTGTCTGGATGCCTATTCTTTCGACAGATATAATTGAACTCATTTGCTGCATTGATTTTTGGTTTGGACTCAGAATCACAATATCGAACTATTTCGCATTAATTGTTCTGTAACGATTAAAAAGTAAGACTCTTGAGGTATTATATCACATTCTTAGGCGCTTTCACTTAAAATGTAGTCGTAAACCGCGAAGGAACACAATTTTGTAATGGTATTTTAGAAACATGCTTGGAATGATGAGTATAATAAGAATTGCTCTGGTAAACACCGCCTCGTGCAATAGTACCCTTCTCGGGTCAGTAGTCCCTCCCGAGGACAAATAGTTCTAATCCATTGACTTTTAAGGAATTAAAAAGTTGTTTTATTATATAAATATTATCATGAAATATAAGGAATGAAATATACCTATTTTACTGTAGTAAGATCAAGGTCGTTTGACGCTTTGGTGTTCATAAAAAGCGCGTCATTGACACAGATGCACTATTGCACTCTTAATTGACTATTGCACGATCACGCGATAAACTACTGCACGGTTGGCATATTTCCAGTCAGAATATTTCCGGTCAAAACTATTTATTCACACGTGCCTGCTTCTAGACCAATGAAAAATGCTTATATTTTATGACATATAATATAAATAAGGCTTATAGTCCTTATCTCTGTAAATTATATTATGCCAGACGTGTCTCTCTTATGTGTGATAAAACTATTTGTAGCATGGTCGGTGACATTTCCTTTGATGAAAACAGAGCATTAAATCGTTTAATTTACAAAGTACGTTAAATCGTTTAGTTTACTTGCTACAAAAAAGATAGAGTCTAAACACCTCGATCTCGGTGTTTATATAAGCTAACTCACTGAGACCAGATTCTATCTATTACTCTGTTACTTAGATGAATTAAATGTTACGTTACGGATAAGTCACATCCATTACGTGGTCCGAGTATTAACTTTCATACTCCACCAAGAAGCGTAAACGGGGTTGGCTGGGGTATGAAATAAAACCTTAATTTTGGCTTTAAAAGCTTGCATATTATAAAATTAAAACAAGTTAACGATTTTTTTCAGTAAAAATGTTTTTAAACGAATTTTCTTGTCGAAATGTCTTTTATACAATCCTAATAGTATAAGTTTTCCCATCGCTTAATGAAATTAAGGCGGGACCATGTAATGTTACTAGGCGTGGAAGTATTTTATTCCATGAATATAATCCGTGCATGGTTATTGTATGACACATTCGATCTATACTGGACGTATTCGTTTCTTCTTTCGAGGTTTGTAGTTCAACACGATAAGGACTGCCGTCAAGAGGGTTACTGTTATTGTCAACTCAACCAATCTGAAATAAAAATGTGTATTGTTTCTGTTTCAAATTAAAAGAACACAATTAACATATTTTGATTATGATTTTCTACTGACGAAATCAATATCATGTGTTTTTTGAAATGACACGCTTTACGGATTATCAAAACACGCATGTGAATCGTATTATAAATGCTATAATGCGTGAATCTTAGCAAAATGTCAACATCTGATGTTCTGTATCAAAGGGAATGTAGGAGAAATTTGGAAATCGTTGGACACGATAAGTACAAAAAATATTGCAGTCAAGGTTTGACTGAGACTTTTCATGCACGGTAGTTAAAAGTGTTTGTTACCGTTCACGACATTTAGCTCCGGGTTGAGTAGAACTAAACATTTAAATGTCAAGAGCACAGAAACATGAGCCATCCAAAAGATGGTATTCATATGACGGTGAAATTTTTTAAACCATTCCATGGCCAGCGGCGTTTGGTACCAGTTTCTAGCAAAACGTCTTGCCCTAAACGAGACAAAAATGGGTGAAATAAACTAAATGGAATTTAGTTTGCAGCACAGGTTATTAAGATTATTGCTCTCATTCAAAACAAAGAGAAAAACTACATTTGTGGCATGTAAGAATATTAAAGCGTTCTAACGGTAGTTTAGATAATTACCTGACAGTTGGTTGTTGACCTGACAGAAGTTTGTAAAACACTTATTTTCCAATTAGATAGTGACCAATTGTTGTTATCCCCATGGGTACAAACTGTCCACATCTTGTCGCAGAATTTCTTTTTTGTATAGCTGTGAAATATATTTCATGTTGAGTCTTTCACCGGATGCGCAGGCAGATGTAATTAAAGCATTCAATGGTACCTCTCGTTAGCTGGATGCCATATTTTACATTGACAACCCTTTCTTTTCTACTATGGTAAGTAGTATATACCCCAAAGAACTTCACCTTAACAATGTCAATATTTCTGATACTGATGCTTCTTTTCTCGATTTGAATATCTCAGTGGAAAATGGTGAAATAACAAGAATGTAAGACTATATCGTTAATTATCCCTACTAAGACATGACAGTACACAGAACATCTTATCTGTTATACATTTTTCGATTTATTCGTTTATCTAGAGCTTATGGCCGAGTTGAGGACTTTAATATACTAGTTAAAAATGCTACGTACGCACCTAAGAATATGTTAATACTATTCTCATTGTTTTGTATTTATCGCCCTTGATTAGAGATTCTGTTATACTGCAAAATAACGACTGTAAATTGTCTGTTCCGATTTCATTAACGTGTTATAAAGCTTTTAAGTCGATATGTTTTCTTAGAAATACGTTATAGCACTTAGTACACAACTAGGTATATAGGAATATGTTACGTAGTTGGAAGAATTAGTTCAGCTTTAATTTCGATGTTCTTAACATCATATTTTACTAGCATCATCACTACAACTGCGTTTGCAAAAGAATTTTCCGAAACATTTAATGATTAATTTAATATTAACGCTGAATTACAGTTACTTGTATTTCGAACGATATTCAATTAAAAGGGAGTTAATTTAGGATTATCCATGTTTCATGTTCTTATAGACGGAGAATCTGCAATAAATGGGTCAAATGTTATGTTTTTTTATATTATTTCATAACAATTTTAAGAAGCTTATAACTTTAAGTGGACTTCGATTCATGTTATGTGTTTTATCAGAACAGTTCATGTTTTCATATAAAGGGTGTGCTGGGTGGTGGTGGTGGTGGTGGTGGTGGTGGTGGGTGGGGGGGGGGGGGGGGGGGGGGGGTGGGGGGGGGGGGGAGGTCAGGACTA
>JAWPHD010015151.1:0-56924 GCA_037043455.1 Cyrtodaria siliqua | reverse complement strand
ATAGCGACTTTCCAGCTTCTATTTATGGAGGAATACCCCATGTGCCCTTCCGGGAATTTTTTGTGCACTGATGGGCACCTGGGTAGAACCAGCGACGTTCCGCAGGCCAACTTGATAGCTTCCAAATTCCTCGTGGAATCGAACCCACAGAAGATTGATTTCAAGTCAGAGAGTCTAACCACTCAGCCACTCGTCCACGAACGTCCCCATATTCAAATCAAAGAAGCTGACGACGCCTCCTAATGTTGATTATGTGTTGTTCAATGTGTTTAGTACTTTGGCTTATAACATAACAAGTTACATGAATACAATCGACAGTGCAAGACGAGACAACTATAATAATCATGGCGCTAAAAATAACATCACGTACTTTGAGTAGCTCACTGGAACTTTGTAGAGTAAATACGTCAATAATCTGCTGGAATCGGCTGATTTGTACAATAACAAAGGCAAACTTGATACCGTTGGCTGCAATTGAAAGAAAAAGTAAATTAAATGTAAATATTCAGATGTCTAATGCTGCATGTTATATATATACTGAAAGGAAAATGAAACGTATATTGGGTATTTCCGCTTTATACTGTATGTTTAATATGCTACTGCTAATCGAATGGTACAGGGCGACATTAGGCCTGTCCATTCAGAAAGAAGTAGTTGTAAACAGAACCGAACACACCTACGGTTACCCCTTTAAAGTTTCAGTATCGACATAATGCGCAATTGGCTCAAGCAGGCGAGCAAACTTAGGCTTAAAACGTTGCAATCTTTTAACATTTAACACAATACTGAAATGGCTTGACTTTTTCAAGCGAAACTTCAACATTTATGAATTTCCTGTAACGAAGTATACTTTGATTAAAAGTTCTACTAGATGACAGAGTTGTCCTTTCTGTAATTAGTTGCAGCCGCATTTTGCACAAAACACGTTGAGATATATCTTGAATATTACGTGGGATTAGGTGTGTATAATAGTGTAATATAGGCACATTTCTGATTATGCGTTTCTTTTTTCCTTTCATATATATAATCATATAATCAACAACAGTATAAAAGTCGAACAGGAAATGCAGCTTTCACAGAACACAGTTAGCCCAAAAACACGCCAAAGGACAATGGCAATGTTAACAAAGAATAAGGCATATGACATGACAAACACAAAAAGGGTTGATAATATGGCTACCGCCTATGAACGGTCAGTGGCAAAAAGGGTCGCTGGGAGTTTAAACCAGGTTCTAGGGAGCACCAAACCTCACACTTACTCTACTGTCATCCCAATAAAACTGGAAAGTGTAAATAAACAAATCCCCGCCATGAACTATTCTCTAACCAACAAGAAAATATAATTATTAATAGGCAATATAAGTAAAACACAAATATGCTCGTGTATATATATACATAAAAAAATAAAATAGCCTAGAAAGTCACACAGAAGGTATTCAATGAATTGGTAGAAGCCCGAGGAACCATAGAATAAACCACTGAGAAAACTTATCACGCAATACATCTGATTTTCCTTCTATTTTCAATGTAAACAGTGAGTATTATTTGCTGATAAAAATGTACTACACATTTATTTCGTTTCATTGGTTTTGCTTATTTGATTAAATACAATTAATACTGTAATGCATGCAATGTTAGCATGTCATAATCTGCAGAACTGAGAATTACATGTGTATAGATTGATATAAAAATCAAACAGGAAAAGCAGCATTCAAGGACGACAGTCAACCACATACACACACAGAAACAAAGAACAAATTTAAAGATGAATAAAAGGTCAAATAAGACATCACAAACACAAAAGCGTTGACAACAGGGCTATCGCCTTGGAACGGTCAGTGGCAAAAAAGGCCACATATAGTGCAGGTAACCCGAGTTTATTATTGTCAAAAGTAGAAAGTAAAGGATAACTATTATATAGCTTGTAGCATGTGTCTGGCTGGGAAAGTCAAACGGAATTTATTTGAATATGAATAGAAACCGTAAATGGTATTTATAATGGTAAATAAAAAAAAGTAAGAAAGGAGAAATTTGTAAGAAATAAGGAGAAATAAGTTCGATCAACATAAAACACACAAGCATAAAACACACGCAATACTACCAGTATAACATGAAAATAGATGACTAAATTAGCAAGGAAAGTACATTTCGAAGACGGTTAGAGACAGAAAACACGGGCAATAAATTATCAGACAGCCGCTCAGGCTTGCAGCTACAGACGCAGACGATGAAGGTGGGTGGAGGGGAGGTTAGTGGGAAAATGGAACAGACCTGAATCGCAGAAAAATGGCGTCTGTCTTTAATAACTCCCTAGAGGAATACTCTGTTAGGATATATTGATCCCCCAATTGCTGATTAGTCAACTTCATCGTTGCAGTGCTTGGTCGACTGCCTAATATTATTAAAGTACCGTAAGCACTCAATCGAAACGTAAATCCCTGATCCCGTTGAACGGAAATATCCGTTTTCTTTATTTCAATAACGAAATAAAATTAATTCAGCAAAGTACAGGTAACCTGAGTTTATTATGTCAAAAGAGGAAAGTAAAGGATCAATAAATAATATATTTCGTTTTTTATACTTGTCTTACTTGGAAGGTCAGAAATTTATTTATATTTGAATTGAAACTGATAATGGTATTGACAATAAGTTGGATGAACATAACAACACACAGCATAACACCCAACCAAAGGGAACACGCGCGTGTAAGGGGACGATCATAAAACTAGGATTAAATTGTAGTATAGCCTTTAATTTTATGAGCGTTCAACCTAAACACAAATTAGTCAACCCCGTGATCCTTGTGTGAGAGTTAAAATCAGTTAAAATCATATGTCGATACATATTAGACATGACATAACAATTCAATTCTTAGCCATTGTACTGGTCTCTCGTTAACAGAATGAATTCATTGTAAATACTATTTAATTTTCGTTGGTTTTCAATCAAAACTGAAATGCTGGGTTCTATAACTGGCTAAATGGAAATGTTGTTTTCTCTTTTCAGAATGTAAGATGAATTCATGTTGCTTAACCCTTAACCCGCTAAGCACGACAAAAATAGCCTTTGCGTCCATTGTAAACCCAGGTCAGCCTAACTCGCAGGAAAAACGGGCGTTTGTGTTATCCCCATAGACAACAATGTGTAATTTCTTGCTATCTGACGCAAGGGGGATATTACATGGTGATAGTAAATCGCAGGGTGATAGTAAACAAATTATCGCATGCGCATTTTTTTCGATGACGTCATCGGCTCAGTATGGTGAAATTGCTATTTTAACTCATAACTGCAGATGTACTTGACCGATTTCAAAAGATTACGAGTCATTTTCTTAGCTAAGTTATTTCCAATACAGTGATATAACTTACAGTGTAACCTTTTTTTTTTAAATAGTCATGCTTAGCGGGTTAAGGCGTAAGTCGTTGCTTGAGGGTGTGATAGGTGTTGCACATTAGTAAGTCTCATGAAAAGACTCAATACAACCTTTCACTCTTGTCTGTTTTCGTTGTTTCCAAGGGATTTTCCTTTCCGTATTTATATTAACGCACATGTATCTGGTTGTGAATTGTCCATAGGTTTGTATGTGTGTAGTTTTAACCGATAGAACGGCCACCGGTATAAGCACAATAAATTCTGGACGTACGAGTGCTTATTTGTAGTGTAATGTATCTATCTACAGTCTGCTTATAATATATATAGTGTTGCCACACTGACGTGTTTTTTTTTCTTTTTCTGACACTGGGCCAACCGGACGTAGTACTACCCATTATCTGCTCATCAGGCAAGGATAATACCTATCTACTATCATTTTTAAAGTCGTTGGTATGACGCAGCCTGGGGACTCGAACCCACGACCTCCTAATTTCAGGTCAGACGTTCTAACCACTATAGTTTTATATATTTTTATATACGTACCGGCAGCTTCCTGGGAATTAACGTCATGTATGCCTAATCTGTCTAATGCTAAAGGCTGTCTGTGAACGGTATATATCTGTTTGTCTGCTTGTCCGGGTGTCTGATGTCCCAAATCTCCGGAAGATTGTTTCTGCAGGGATAATAATATGGAATATTAAAGGGACACATGCAATCTTGAAACAATTATCAAACATTGAAATTAGCTTCTCGATTTATTTATCCAGTATCAATTTGACTTTAAACCTGCTTGCAAAATATTAAATAAAATGTCTTTGGGAGTTTTGTAATAAGATTGAGATAAATAAAATGTTAAGTTTTCTTTTTTTCGTCTTATTCTACCATAGGTTTAAATATATTATTTGTGCAATATAATCAATAATAAGTAATATTCAAAAACAAATTGCTTTAAACTATTCTTATAATTGATATTAATGACTGAACAAATGCAAGTTTCATACAAAAAGTAACGGGAAGCCGCGAGTTTTTCAAACTCAAGATTGTCATATGTCTCTTTAATACATGATGTTTATAAATACAGAACCGCACGGTCCAAGGAAAATGGCATATCCTAATGAAAACGTATAGCAGTCGAAAGGAAATGTAGCATTTAGAGAACACTGTCAACTACGGATGGATCTGTGCACGTCATACACTCCCTGTGGGAACTCATGATCACCTATCTTTAAAGCTTCAAGGTCCCTACTTATTTCGCATGCCTGTATGTGCGCGTGTCGTGATTTACATGACAAAAAGTGTGTTAAAGGGACTGATTAATTACATATCACGCCGCCATCTGCGTCTCCAGAGGAGCATATTTACCAGAGACGTTCACTGTACTGTTGTAATTTTGTACAGGTACCAGTATTCAAGCCGACACTATGTCTGTCTTCGGTTAGCACCATACATCTAGATGTGTATCTCTCTACTGGGCTAACTCATGTTAATGATTATAATTTATGTGTTAGCATTGCTTATTTGGGAGATGCTCTATGACTCAGGTTAATGCTAATGCTATACGATTTATGTGTTAGCATTGCTTATTTGGGAGATGCTCTATGACTCAGGTTAGTGCTAATGCTATACGAATTATGTGTTAGCATTGCTTATTTGGGAGATGCTCTATGACTCAGGTTAATGCTAATGCTATACGATTTATGTGTTAGCATTGCTTATTTGGGAGATGCTCTATGACTCAGGTTAATGCTAATGCTATTTGGGAGATGCTCTATGACTCAGGTTAATGCTAATGCTATACGATTTATGTGTTAGCATTGCTTATTTGTACATGGTATAAGATTCATGAGTAAGCATGCCAATATTTACGATCACGCTAACCCCTTATTAGGAAGGAACCTTATAAAAAATGGAGGGTTTTCTTTGTTCGGGGCTTTTTCCTAGATACAAGAGATCAGAAATCATGTGAGAGAGACAATATCATTATTATTAAACTGTTGCAAATATTAATTCATCGCAAGTATAGATTAAGTAGAAATAAAAGCATAGAAAACAGAATTTGACTCTATGGTTCTTCATACCAAACTCTGAGTAAGAAATTGCAAAAGTACAGATGTATGTTGGCGAAATCAGGTCGGGTGTATACAAAAAAAACACCAAACACTTCATTCTAAGACATTACCATGTTCATGTATTTTCATAAACTATTTATTTAGTGACGATACAATTATCAGGGGGAAATAATAACGACATATAACTATTATTGAACCTATCCAGTCTAGAAAGAAAACAGAGCCCTGTGAGAGAAGCCTATTAACTGTTGTTCAAAACTTAAGGACATTGCCGCTTTTAAAAACACCCGTTGTATACAGTGTGCTTTTCAAAATGTTGGTCAAATTTATTCAAGATTATTTTACAATTTCTTAAACTTAAAATAAGTTTTCAACACATACCTTTCTATTTGGCTTTTTTATTTTCGTAATGAGCAATATATCATCAAACAGAAATAAATACGCATCGAATGACTTCGTTGATTCTGAAATCATATCAAAATATTAATGGTTAAAGCATTGTAACGCCAATGGCAATGTATCACGCTATACTACTTGACAAAATACCAGTCGATTGATTTTGACTCTGAGAAACAGCTGGGAACTTCCGTAACAGTAACAGCAATCGATCATAAATATGCTTTTATGATTAAAAGCCATTTGTTCCAATATACTTGAGTGGTTCAAGATCAACTGTTTATTGGAAACAGAAATTAATTAAACATATAACCAAAGGCAATATCTACCTGCTGGGAGTGTCTGTGCAAAACACAAAACACACTTTTATGCACAGTATGTAATTATGTACGTACCCGTAAGTGTTATGGCGCCCTCATGTAGTAACTGCCTGCTAGGACATGCCAATAACCGTTCACATGGCTGTCGCAACAATTTAGGTTTAAGGTACTGAAATACATCGTAAAGCATTATTACGGTGTTTGCGTTTTTTTCTTATATTTGTTTTTATATTCATATATACATGATCGTCTATGTGTTAGTTATATTGGCTATTAATGCTACCTTGTTTGTTAAAGAAAACAGCCTAGCGGGGATTTCTTTATTTACACTGTCACGTTTTATTGGGATGATATTAAGGTAAGAGGGAGGTTTGGTGCACTCTAGAACCTGGTATAAACACCAAACGGCCTTTTTGTCACTGACAGTTCCAAGGCGGGAGCCCTATTATAAATTCCGTTGTTTTTGTGATGTCACGTGCCTTGCTTCATATTAACATTTATTTACTGTTTGTTTTAATGCATGTGTTTGGTTGTCTGTGTGTTTGGTTGTCTGTGTGTTTGGTTGCCTGTGTGGTTGTCTGTGTGTTTGGTTGTCTGTGTGTTTGGTTGTCTGTGTGGTTGTCTGTGTGTTTGGTTGTCTGTGTTCTGTGAAAGCTACGTTTCCCGTTCAAATTGAATGCCTACTTTGATTAAATTGTAAATTGTTTACTGGTATGTTTTGAATTGTGTACCGGGTTAGCTAGAGATACCTTTCTGACTTTAGATACCAAATAACGAAAGTCAAGAACTTAACTTTTTATCGAAGTGACTCCATGTGTTCCATTTATTCATATCTGTTTTATAAATCCGACATGACATCAATTACTGTTAATTTCTGGTATTTGCCATGAATGAATGTAGTAATTAAAACATAATGTAAATATATAATGAATAAAAATAAGGGATGATATGGTAGTAATGTAAATCAAGTATTTGACATGACGTTATCGTTATAACTGTGATAGTTTACTTGAAACTAGGATACACACTTGTTTTATAATGTTTGAAATTAACAAAAAAAGGCACTGAAAATAAACACTTGTTTTAAAATGTTTGAAATTAACAAAAAAAGGCACTGAAAAGTCCATCCTAGGTCTAACCGTAGTCAATCCAGTGTCTCCATAGTCAGTACAAGGTCTAACCATAGACCATGCACGGGTAACTGATCATGTACATTTATATACCTCTGGAATAAACGCCCTTGTGTCAAGATCTGTAACCGCTGGCCATACTAAGTGTCGCTGAATTTCCTGCACCCGTTCAAAGTTTTTCAACCATTTCATTTTGTCTTCTAATTGTTCTGAAAATTGACACCGATATGATGTATTTTCTCTGATACGCAAGGTTATTGTTTAATTATAACACAAGAAAATATATATCGTTGAATTACGATTATGTTTGTGTTTAAATCAAAACAAATATTGAAAATAAAAAAAAATGCAAAGAGATAATAAATGAAAAATAGGCTAAGAATATACTGAATTGGAGTTTAAGGATGATATGTCAAATGGGTAATTCTTTATTTGGTTCCTGTTCGACTTTTATACCTACATTTATAAAATGAAGAATATACAGTACATTGATAAAGCGAAACAAGTAGATATAGAAGTCAACAGGAAATGTAGCATTCAAGGACCAGAGTCAAACCAAAACGCGCTCAGAAACAAACACTAATTACAAGATGAATAAAAGGCAAGATATGACATCACAAACAAACACGGGTTGACAATAGGGCTTCCGCCTTGGAACGGTCAGTGGCAAAACCGCCGCTGGGCATTTAACCCAGCTTCTAGGGTGCACGAACCCTCTATCTTACCGTAATTGCCATACTAATAAGTATAAAAGTCTAACAGGAAAATGCAGCTTTCACAGAACACAGTAAACCCAAAAGCACGAAAAAGGACAGTTAACCACAAAACACAGAAAAAAACGCGCAACCAGACAAACAAGAAGGCAAAAGTAAGAATAAAAGCAAACGACATCACAAACATAAAAGGGTTGACAATAGGGCTACCGCCTTGGAACGGTCAGTGGCAAAGTAGGCCACTGGGGGTTTAAACCGGTTCTTGAGTGCAGCAAACCTGACACTTACCCTACTGTCATCCAATTAAAACAGGACAGTGTAAAAAAAGAAATCCCCGCCATGATCTAATCTCTAACCACCAAGGCAGCATCAATAGGCAATATGCAGCATCAATAGGCAATATAAGTAAAACACAAAATTAATATGCTCGTGTAAATATAATACAAGAAAACAATAGCCTAGAAAGCCACAATGAACTTGGCAGAAGCCAGAGCAACAAGAGAATAAACCATTAAGGGCACGACAAGAAAGACCATAGACAAAAATAAAATCATATGACGTCACAAACACAACAAGGGTTGACAATAGGGCTACCGCATTGGAACGGTCAGTGGCAGAAAAGGCCGCTGGAGGTTTAAACCAGGTTCTAGGGCCCACTTGCATAATAAAGAATATATTGCGAGTATGTATTATCAAGAAAGATACTCACGTAATGAAAGTTCTACTTTTTCAATCGATTCAGAAATTTGTTTCTTCTCTACAGGTGTTTCTGTGTACTTCTTTATGTTTTGTAGAAGCAATGGTAATTTGGTACAATGCTGCATTGGTCCTATTAATAAGTCTACCAACTGAAGGCGATTACATCGCTGGTCCTGTTCACACCACTAAAATACAAAATACAATGTAAAGGACTTCTTGCATCATTCAGAGTGTTTTACTTAATAAGTATTTACTTATAATAATATATATATAATATCCACCAAAATGAGTTCTATCCAACCCTATTTCATCGATTCTGATTATTTTTATTAGTCCATTAGATACATTTGCAAGAGCTTCGAATGTTGCTTCAGACTGCATAGCTACATAAACAACCCTCCAGAAATAATTAATCAAAGAAAGCCGCTAAAACTGAAGAGTTTTTAAAACACATGTTTATCTGAATGTAAATTTAATTTATTACATTTTCATCGGTGAAAGATTGGGATTTCTCAGTGAAAGACTATTCATAATCGCTAAATAACCAACTCAGAACACAAAAAAAAATAACTGTGACGTTGAGTTATGGCGTCAATAAAGTGTTGCTGACGTCGATGTCATCTGTCGATAGCGTTCAATAAGCGAATAAATTCGGTTAAAATCATGCATTGACTGATTTAAAATGTAATAAACAGATTATTTAACTACACTCGATGGTAGACGTGTTTTGTTTGTTCACTCACTCGCATATGCTCGTTCGTGAAAAAAATCGATATAATCGATACCAGCTGTTAAATAATCTCTATGTAATGGTAAACATAACGACCCCACATGGCTGTTCTCTACGTAAATAACATCAGACATCATAGCAAATGTTAGCAGAGAAAACACATGTGTAACACACGCAGCACTGTTCATTAAAGTTAACAACAACTCTGTGTGTTTCTATGAATCATAACGCGACGGGTTTTAATATGACTGGTGTTGATTCTATCAAACTAATTACAACATTGGTGTATGCCTCATATTTTAATCGAATTATAATATTATCGCTGGCAAACAAAAACAAACACAGACGTATGCAATTGCTTTGTAACGTTTGATAACGTTTGAAAATTCATAATGCTTCTTAGCAATATCTTAAGTCAAATTATATCAATTTTTAAAACATATTTTTCTATCGATTTAAGACGTTTTCTTAATATTACTGACAATGTTATGGGTAAACTTGGCCTAGAGCTAACAATTTATCTTAAAATAGGTGGTTTGTTGTGTCCCTGAGAGGTTTATAAGGATATTACAAAATATGTAAAAATCTCAAATTTTGATTTAAATAATATTTTCCACTTAAGTTGCTTTATGAATACGGGCCCTGGTTTAATTCCCCGAGTATCTATTTTGCCACTCACCGTTCCAAGACGGTAGCCCTATTGCCAACCCTTTAATGTTTGCGATGTCGTATATCTTGCCTTTTATTTACCCTTGTAATTGTTTGACCTTGAGTGCTTCATTTCCCGATCGACTTTAATATCTACTTTTGTAACGTTATTTAAAAAAACATGTAAATAAATTGTAGACCAGCATCTAGACTTTACTCTGTTTTTGCAGATTTTATTTGCAGATAAATATGCAGTAAAATAAAAAATAAAAAGTTGACGAAGATAAATTATACTGACTTTTTCAAATTCGCAAAAGTTGTCATTTTTTCTAAGTTTCTCCAGGTATGTGAGAGCATTGGAATAGTTGAGACAGTACGTATGGTACACACTTCCGTCCTTCGAATGTGTAGAGAACTGAAACACAGCAATAACATATCACATACTCTGTCTTAACTGAATTACTCGTAAATGTAATTATAATGGTGATATCCGTTTCATATTGTTTAGTCGCAAAGTCAAGGGTTTTGGAATATTTGTTTTAAACACTTTTGTAAATCTGTAAATACGTAATGTTTGTTTTCGATTTATTTTCATACATGGTATGAAACTAATAATTACAATAATTTTGGGGAAATTGTTCTCCCTTATATTCCACGTATATGTATTTGCTAAGATTTGTATCACAGTCTGACGTATATAAGGATATAATGATATAATATAACGATAAACAATACAAATAAAGAATGACCCATGTGACATATATGTTGAAATGATGGCTAGAGAATGATCAATGTGACATATGTGTTGATATGAAACTGATTAGGGTGACACAGCCTTTGAAATACTTGATAATTGAATGAACAATCGCCCGACATACCCTTTGAAAGGCTTTTATAAGCACAGACGTTCTACCAAAATCTGTGGCGCTCATGTCCTTCACAAGTGACGCAATAAAATCTTTACAAAATGTATAACTAACCTGAAAATAAAAGAAACAATCGTTAGATAAACATGAATGTTCAATATATGGAACATTAGTAACCCATATCATCATGGGTACCCCATCGAAGGATTTTGAGAGTTATTAAAGTTCAGCCGGATTTAAATCCTTCCACTACCCACTGGACCCCTAAAGGGCAAAAAGCGTCTAGGTCAATATATTAAATCCATGATCCCCACACACAAATGTTGAAGAGAATAAACGGGTCGCCGAAAAAGAAAGTATTCAGGACAACACAGGTGTTTTAAAAGGTAATAGTGATTATATAATAAATGGATAATAAATGTTCAAATCACGATCTTAAAATGCGTCAATCACTTCTGTATATAATATGAAATTAACTCACATAACACAATTCATCTAGATTGCTGAATATCTCGGAGGGTTCCGCATACATCAAAAAACCTTCCACCTGAACTTTCTTCAAGGGCTCAAGAAAACACTGTGGAAATAAACAAAATAAATTAACCTATGATGAACTTGTTCATCGTTTAATCTTCAAGCGGTCTTTTAGTCATTGGCCGTGCCAAGACATTACTCCTATTATGTTTTTGGTTTCGCAAACTTTCCTATATTTATCCTTGTAAATGTTGCTTGTTTTGAATTTGTGTTTTTAGATGACTTTACTCTGAGAATCTACATTTCCGGTTCGACCTTTTATCTATTACTTGTTGTTTATTGCTTGTTTAATTTAACGACTCTCAGTGGAATTAAGTGTTGACAGTGTGCAATTAGAGATAGCCGAGATCATCAATCACGTTTTTACCGGTTTCATGTTCATATATAAAACGTTGTAAACTATTGCATACCTTTACTAAAAATACAACTACAGACGCGCATGCGTACTTACGAGCAAATATTAAAGTAAAAACGGATTTGTATATGCCCTTGATTCTTGCTTTTAAATGCATTTCAAAATAAAATATAAACTGAATGCCATCGAACCGTTGTAGACATCCAGCCAATACTACTGTAAGGTCTATACTGATGACTTACATGTTTCAGCACCATCAAATGGTCTATCAAGAACACACACTCGCTCCTAAACATCTCCCACACCGATTCCCGGCGTTTACGTTCCACCTCCGATATGTTGAGCGTCTCGTGCACGGATGTCTGTTTGTCCGTGCTGGCGATTAGATCAGTCCAATGAATAGTCTGAAATGTGATATTTTATTTCTTTTATATAAACTGAGGATCTTACATGACTACTCATTCATTATTGAATTTATTAAACGAGTTGGCAAAATGATATAATGCGAGGCTCTTGCCGGGCATAATATCATTTTTGCTAAGGAGTTTAATAAATTCAATAATGAATGAACGAATGTTAGATTCTATTTATCACATAACTCACATATCGACTTTTATTTCATTTTGCCTGTGGCTTTAACACGCGAAACCGACACAAACCGTGGGAATTGGATCATAGTCATTATCGATTTTTTTGAAAGCGCATACTGGGCTTATTTGCGTACTTATATAGCTAGTGGTATATCGAAGAATTGTGTTATTCCACTCCCACACAGTAAGTTATGTGATAAGTGGTAATATAACTCGTAATAAACTGATAATGTAACGTTACTGAAGTGATATAAATATATTTGATATACTAGTAAAATATGACATATTTTCATAAGCATTTGCTTGACATATATTTTCAATAGCATTTGCTTATGAAGCAAGTGTCAACAAAACCTGTTTATTTTCACAAGGTTTAAGCTGATATTTCTTTGCCCATTTTCTCAGAGGGATTATCACCCTACAGTGTCATAATATCTTCAAATCTCATTATTATTATTATTATTATTGTTTTGTTTATTCACTGAAATTTATTGGAAGATATTGTTCTTTTAACCCATGTATAACGTATCGTATATATGACACTGGCTTTGATTCAACAAGCATGTTTACTTATTACTGGGTACAATGTTAACCTTAATCAATATTCACTGCTTCAACCAGAGACAAATAAGTACAAACTTTTTGCTTTATGTCTCCGATTCAACAATTCAAATTAGCTTTCATCCATATTGTAAAAGAACAGTTCAACAAAAGTACAAACCGCCTGTCTGAGGACTTCTTTAAATATGTTGCTTTGGTTTCCGTCCATAATGACCCACGGGTGAAATTACATTATACTACATTCATCACGAATAGATAAAACCAGATTGAAAATATATTTTATGAGACCAAGCATATCTAGTTAATCTAGGGTTATATCTTCTTTCATTTCTAACTTAAAACAATGTCTCCTGCTTCTGTTTTATTCTATCTTTCATCCTTCTTGTTTTGTTCTATTTTTTTAATGTCCGCTTTTACATCGAATTAAAACCTAATGTTGTGCTAATGGATTAATAAAACCACGGATCTGATTGGTATGTGTTTTTATGTTTGTTAGATACATTAGTACTGCAAGTCAAAAATAGTCAGACATTGAACTTGTTCGAAAAAGCAGAACAAGATCAGTGTGCGGCTATTATTTACGTTCCATTAGGGCATCTGGTACAACGTACCAGGAGGGTGTACGACGAAACTCGTAGAGATATTTAAGAGGTGTGTCCCATTTTGAAATGCAACAAATTAAATTGAGTATTGCATTATACATTAGTTCATAAAGACGGTTATAGACTTTTCTACCTTTCTCTCTTGTTTGTGTCTGTTGCTTCCAAGGGATCACATTTTCAGTATTTATTGTTTGTTTCGACTTCCACCGCCATATGCTTGCCATCTTCGGGATGGTTAACATTCTGTACTGTCGATTTTTATGAATATTGAGTTCTGCTCAACCCGGGGCTAGAGGGCGTGAGCGGTAGCTAGCATATTTCACTACCGCTCATGAACAGTCTCAATCAAACCGAGACTGCAATATTTGTGTCGTGCTCGGCCGTTTCCAAAGGTCCATTACCATACTCTTTTCTATCTGTAACCAAACAGCGGGCGTAAGCTCTCGTCTCCTACTATTACACAGGGGAATGCCCGGCAGAATGTGGTCTTGTGACTAAACCTTACCGTATTTCCTGGGCATAAACTGTTCAGTAAGAAAACTGACCGTTCCAAGGAGGTAGCCATATTGTCAACCTTTAATGTCTGTAATGTCATATACCTTGCCTTTTATTCATCTTTGTAATTATTGGTTTTTTCTATGCGTGGATTTGGTTGACTGTGAAAGCTTGAACTGAAATGGTTAAATGCTACATTTCCTGTTTTTATATCTACTTGCCTTCTCATTTCAGAGTGATCTCCCTGTGAATAATTAGATTTTTGGCCCTAAACACGTTCTGTCAATAGACCTTTCGGCCCATTAATATTTTGATAAAAGTTGATCCCTCTTTATGGCGGATGCAGTTAAACCCCTAATTCGTTTAGCTGACTCCCCTGACTATCTTTGCAAGATGTGTACGACTCAACAATCTGAGTGTTATGCGTTTATTCCCGGTTGTTGTCTAGTACTCATTTATATATCTATCAGGTTAAAAAAGGAGTTTTTTCCATAATTTACGATTCAATTTCAAAACAATTCAATTTCAAAACGAAGGTTTAAAACTTTAAATACAACATTAGTTTATTTCTTAGTAACAAGGCGTTGTGTATTTGATCGATTTCGAAATTTACGATAAACAATTCTGTTAAACAAATCTATTGATCAAATTAGGTTTATCTTCTACCCTAAAATAGCTTAAATAATCACAATGGCTTGTAATTAATCCCAGGTGTATGTCACTTATCAGTGTAGAAATGTCAGCGTACATGTTACATTCCGGCAATGAATGTACGTTTAGAGCAAAATATAGATATACGAATCGAACAGGAAAAGTAGCATTCAAGGACGACAGTCAACCATAAACACACACAGAAACAGAAACAAAAAACAACTTTAAAGATGAAGGTTGACAATAGGGCTACCGCCTTAGAACGGTCAGTGGCAAAAAAGGCCGCTGGGGTTTAAACCAGGTTCTAGGGTGCACCAAACCTCTCACTTACCCTACTGTCATCCGAATAAAACGGGATAGTGTAAGTAAAGAAATCCCCGTCATGAACTATTCTCTAACCTGTTAACAAGGCAGTATTAATAGACAATATAAGTAAAACACAAAGATGCTCGTGTATATATAAATACAACTAAAACAATAGCCTTGAAAGTCACAAAGAAGGTACACAATGACTTAGCAGAAGAAGCCAGAGCAACAAGAGAACAAAGCATTGAGGGCACGCACACAAGATTGTTGACAAAAATCATATGTCACCGTCCTTTTGGGCTTTAGATAAACATGTAGTTCTCTAATGAGTGTTACTGAAAAGGATTCAGAAAACTGCTTTAAATCCTTCGAAAACATAGAACACAAACCAGAGAACAAAGTAGCAGACTCGAGTTTGCCGTTTGTGAATAATTCCAGGAAAGATGATTAAAAACGTGCAAGTTTAAAACGTTTAAAGATAACGAGAATGCATTCCATCCTTAGAGCAAAGAATGTAGGCATTATTCTATCTACCTGCATGCACTATTAATGACACTTGCTGGAATTGTTTCGCAAGATACGTGTGCAACTGAGTCGTTTAAATTCACAGAAACCGTTAGTTTTAAAAATGTAAACAGTATTTAAAACTTAGACATGATGAGAGTTGTATGCTATTGCTAACTTTAGAGAACGTAACTAAGACAACACGTCAACAGGAATCAGCGAAGATTAAATTAGATAATTAGATCAAAAGTGTCATGATGACATATTTGTGCCGACATGGGCGTGGACGCTAACGTGGACGCCGAAGCAGGTGGTTACAACCTTAGCTCTATCATTATGCAAAACGTCGAGCTAGCGCTAGCTCTTCATTCTGCAAAAACAACATGTCTAAACTACGTACAGTAATGGGTGAATGCACAATATAAACAGTACCTTATATGCGGC
This sequence comes from Cyrtodaria siliqua, assembly GCA_037043455.1. Taxonomy (NCBI): domain Eukaryota; kingdom Metazoa; phylum Mollusca; class Bivalvia; order Adapedonta; family Hiatellidae; genus Cyrtodaria; species Cyrtodaria siliqua. The sequence goes on along the minus strand of JAWPHD010015151.1, from coordinate 40,939 downwards.
CAAATGATTATCTTTAAATTCGGACGGTTTCAACTGCTGTATTACATCTCCAAGGTGTAACAAGGACTCTTTGCTCCTGGTTTTCATCTAAATATATAGTTGACAACATTACTGAGACATACTATTTCGTTATTTATGAAATATAAAACCATTGTTCATAGGTATACAGTGTATAGATAAACGGAAAAGACAAAATGAACAAGAAAACGAAATCACACAGAGAAACATTGCACGTAATTGTTTGTATTTGTGTCACATTTCATATATATTAAAGGAATATTCGGACGGGGATATTTGGTGAACCTCTTTTTAACTTTTCATGCTTTTAATTTTGCTGCTAAATTCGTATTTTATAATATTTTGTACATGTGGAAATGAGTGAAAAACACGAGCGAGCCGGTTTATGAGTCAAAATTATTATAAACGAAACCCGTGGTTAGACATTATATTTAACAGTTATCAACAGTTATGTATGTTTTAAATTAAGAGCTAGCGTTATTTTCATTTGCTCAGCAATTGATGTTGACATCGATATCTTGTTTACTTATGTTTCTGTTATTTAATGACTTTCAGAGTCACATCTTTTTACGACTGTATTTGTTTTTGTTTTCAATACGAAGTACTTGTTAAATGTCTCCGGCCATGTTTTGTTTCATGAACATGTTTATGTTTATTTGAATCGAAATCAATACACAACAATATATATTTACAATTCACATATTGCAAAATTTGTGAAAAGCGAGAATAGAAAACTTTGAACAGGTAAATTAATCCACAGGTAAATGTATTTATCAATTATCTGGCAATAGCTGTACAGCTATAAAATTCAGATTTACCTCATTTTCCTGTTTTTTACACTTTTCAATGTATAACATGAAATAACTACCAATATAACATAACTCATCTACGGGGATTATTTAACCAATAAAACGATATAACGTAAATACTCACCAGTTTAAGCAAAGAAAATGATTGCCTCTGTTTTTTTGTTTCTGAAACATATTAAACTTTAACTTTGCATTCGTTACATTGTACATATATAATATTTGCAATATAAATATATTATCCTTGCATTCCTGAAATTTTACATACACGAATTACGCATTCATTATATTGCATTCATTATATTGTAAATAATGTCAATTTTACTTATGTTGCAAGCAGTGTATCAACATTGTATATATATGTATGTACTTGGACAGAAACAAATGGTAATACCTTTCTATTTTAATACACGTGTATATGCATGTTGTTCTTTTAATACGGCCATGGTCCATGGTCAATGCTATTGACATATTATAAACATTTAAAGTTCGCAATTAGGTTAAACTTGTTATTATAACGATCAGTTAGTCGGAAGAGTTGCAGTGTATGGTAAACTGTTGATCAGAGCGAACACAACACGTTGACATTATTAAAAAGACACTGTCGGAGCAAGAAGAACAAATTAAACATACCATCATTAAGGCTGGGTGTTGAACCATTTCTTGAAGCGTAGAAATCAGAAATGGTGTTACGTTTAATGAGTTTTTTGTGATGCTCCTGGACCAAAAGATCACCTGGGTAAACGTTCATGGCTAGATCAACCGAGCTACGTCTCCGCCGCAATCGACCAGCGATATTGCTGAATTAATAATTGTCGAAACACTATTAATACATGTTCATGACTAGACTAACCGAACTACGTTTTCGCCAAAAACAAATAATACATAGAGAATGATTCGTTGATTTACTGGTTGATTTAAACATCGATATGGGCGTGGACCATCGAGGTGTTTAAATCAACCAACGAGATGAGACCATACTCTATTTGTTTTGTAGCATGTCCATTTCAGCTTTGCCACACTCTAACTTCCAATAACTGGTAGTTAGAGTACAACATTTATTCTGACAGGTGTTATTTTCAATTAAACGATTTACACCTGTGCACTGACAAATGGAAACATTACTTGTACATACAATGATCAACCAGCGATATATTACTGATTGTGTTGCAATATATCATTCCTCACTGTTATTGTCCGAAAACCATGATTCTATTTTCAGTAACAGCGACCTTGATCTTAACCCCGATAACCTCAAACCAATCTTCCTTTCTATGTAAGCTACCTACAAAGCAAGTTTCGTTCCAATATCTCAATCCTAACTGAAGTTATTGTCCGGAACGAAACGTGTGACTAACGACGGACGACCAACGACGGACGACGGACGACAGACGACACCGCAAGACGACGAACAAATCACTCGACACAAAAGCAATAATTTCTTGTTTAAACAATATTTTAGTACGGAAGGACAGTTATTAGTGTAGTGGCAGTTGTTTACAGTTTCGTATAAACACTTTTAAACCTTTTCAGAATAAACAGTTGTTTTTTATAACAGTTCTTTGCCAATATTATGTTATAAAGTTATTATTAAAATAACACGTACAAAATATACTAAATCCGGATTTTAAAAGACTTTCTGATTTTCGAAATATCTCATACGTTCATACATTGTTTGTAACAAAGCTCTCATTGTGTCAGTGAGCAATGAACAAAAACATAAATTATAGAAACGTTAAAAGGAAATATTATATTTGTTCAGTAGACAAGAAAACGTGCAATATTGTAATATATTGTGTTTTATTCATATAACTGCAAAAAAGAAAGTTCGTAATAATGACAATACCTGTTAGCTACAGAATTTGTTGACTTTCGTCTGGCAAGGCAAAACATAACTTTAATATTCACTTGCTCATGTAATTAGGTTGCTTGAAATATATTTGGTTCTTAATCCAACTCTATATTTTATACATTTGCCAGTAAAACTATGAATGCGAAGCAATTCGGTAGGAAACTTACATACATTCGCATCACCATGGCTACGCGTGTGATGTAATTGTACGTGTATCAATTACGTACAAGATGTCATTTGCATTAATTCATAACAGTACTATTCCTTCTGTCCGCCTATATCTGGTTTTAGACTGGTTGCATACTATATACGAGGGGCATTCTGAAAGTTCTGATAATGGGCGTATAACTCTCCGTAGAAAGCGTGAACATTACCGCGTCTGCTTGTGCCCGTTTTCCTCGTGCTAAGCATGCGGGTAAATAAACGTGTCGCATTTTATCAGGTATGGTTTTATGCATCGGTAATAAGTAAGCGTACATGTACAAAAATGGCGAAAGAAGAGCAGAGGGTCTATGTAAAAGTGCGGTCGCTGATAAACTGTTCGGCACAGGAAATAAAAGCCGATTTGGATAAAGTATATGTGAATGTTGCTCTGTCGTTTCCTACCGTTGCTAGATGGTCAGCTCGATTTAAAGACGGCAGGAAAACGGTTGAAGATAACCCACGTTCAGGACGGCCTTTAACGGCATTTTGTGAAAATGACGTCATTTCCGTTAAGCAAGCAGTTGATGAGGATGCACGTTACACGGTGGAAGAGTTATCTGACATATGTGGCCTTAGTTCGGTGGCGGTTTTCACCATTTTGAGGGATAAACTTAAACTCAGGAAGATCTGCGCACGATGGATCCCCCATTTGCTGACCGACCACCAAAAACAGGTGCGCGTTAGAATTGCGACAGAATTATTGGCAGTTTGTGAACACTGTGATGATAGACGGCTATTTGACATTGTGACAGGTGATGAAACTTGGGTATCGTTCTTTGAGCCGGACGGAAAGGAAAATAACAAAGTTTGGGTTGGACAAAATGGAGAACGCCACAAATTGCCCGACGTTCTAGAAGTGTCAAACGGGTTTTGTATGCATTATTTTTTGATGCACGTGGAATGGTACTTCAGTTTCCTGTCCCAGAACGCACCACTGTCACTCGAAGGTTTAGGCTGAGAAGATTTTACCTGCCGTCGTTAATCATTCTTTAGAGGCCCGTACACGAACCGGGGTGCGGGGACTTAAATTTCTCCATGACAACGCTCCGGCACACAAGTCAGCCGTCGTAATGGATTATTTGAAGACCAACGGACTTCGTACTTTGCAACATCCACCATACAGCCCAGACCTATCACCTTGTGATTTTTGGCTGAATCCATATATCAAGCAATGCCTTAGAGGTCGCCGGTTTGAGACCCGCACAACTGTTGGACGCGCCTTATTCCAATGCACATGTACTATACCCAAATCGGACAATAAAAAAGCATTTTCTGTTTGGATCAAACGTCTGAAAAAGTGTGTACAAGTCAACGGAGAATACTTTGAGGGACTACAATAGACAAATTTCACCTGGTAAGAGCAGTATTACTAATCCGCACACATTATCAGAACTTTCAGAATGCCCCTCGTATATTTATTTGTTAACGTCAGAAACATAATAATCACATAACTTATGGTGCGGGAGTAATAATACAGCTTCTTATCGATTTCCGAAACAGTTAAACAGATTTACTAGGCAGCTCCTATACTGTATAGGAACAAGACCAAATCAGCATACGACATATATCTGACAGACCCCATATATTTCGGTAGGGGGTCAGTAACAAACCTAATAACTGATTTATTGCATCGAGCACCCTTTTTTTAAGGCAAACACCGATATTTAACCCATTTTAATGTAGAATAATAGAAGGTCACCATGTGACCACTCTAATCTAACGAAACTCCTAGGATTTTATGGGAGGTGCAATACATAATGATAACACTTCTACAACGCATTTCCTTTGTTTTGCAGCACAAAAATAACGAATGATTACAATGTCATATTATGATGTAAAACTAAGGTCCACTCTCATACATTTTTATTAAGTTAATAAGCATATCGTGTTCATTTTTGTATGTGTGGTTCGTTACTGGACACACCTTGTCAATGATTGTGTTAGAAATAGACGCCAGTGGAAATATAGAAGTTAGCTCTATGTTCATCACTTCGCTAACAGCTGTGAATGTGGTTACGTTTATTAAAGGGTACATCAAACTTGAAGTATGTATTTTACATTTGTGAGTCTGATGACATGGTTGACGGCATTGGGTTCAACGCACAATCAAACACTGTTTATTATATATGTAAGAAGTGTATATTTTAATAAATATAACAATGATTCGTATTTAATATCCGTCTATTTCACCTTGATTTTTGTTCCGGCAAGGGACATTCATGCGGTATACTATTATTTCCAACTGTCATTTGTCTCATTTTACTTAAGTATAAACCAGATATATTTGCCAGTAGTAACGTTCAAACAAACAATTAATCATGAACACATTTTGTAATGTTTTATAACCTTAGTTTATTTATGTTTTCCATTTGCTATTAATGACTTAAATTCATCTTTGTCGAATGTCAGTATTCCAGTTACGTGTGATTTATAAATACTGTATTTTAAGTAGTTAAAGTACTCATTTCTTAAATATATGGCAGTAATATGTCGATTTGTATACATTTTGACTGTATTTCCTAATTGTTATGTTTACTCTTCCATACTTGGAGAAAATAAAGATCTACTAAATATTAATCCAGTATCACTTACACGTTAAATTGTGAATAACTTAATACTGGTAATACAAGAATGGAGTTTTCAAGTTTTTTTACACTATTCCAGATCTACCGCAGGTTAAATATATTACTGGTGCAATATAATCAACATATAGTTATTTGCAAAACTATTTAGCTTTGACCTATTCAAATTGGCGGAAATAAAGATGATACAATAATGGAATATTGCTACTATCGTTGTGGCAATTACACTCTAAAGACTGAGTATATATCACACCAAACACTCCCGCGGACCGTGACAGATGGTAGAATGCTAATACTTCTGTTGTGGAAATCGCATTATATAGCATTGAGCATACCTCACATCACACTCTTCTGCAAAATGTGAACGATAGTGGAATACTACTTCTAATGTTGTGACAATCACACTCTATAGTATTAAGTACATCTCACATCACACACTCCTGTAGAATGTGAACGATAGTGGAATACTACTGCTAAAGTTGTGAAAATCACACTCTATAGTATTAAGTGCATCTCACATCACACACTCCTGTAGAATGTAAACGATAGTAGATTACTACTGCTAAAGTTGTGAAAATCACACTATAGTATTAAATACATCTCGCAGCACACATTCCTGAAGAATGTGAACGATTGTAAAATACTACTGCTAAAGTTGTGACAATCACACTCTATAGTATTAAGTACATCTCACATCACACACTCCTGTAGAATATGAATGATAGTGGAATACTACTGCTAAAGTTGCGACAACCACACTTTATAGAAATGAACATATCTCACCAAACACGCTCCCACAGAATGTGAAAGATAGTAAGCACTACTCTAATGTTTTGAAAATCACACTCTATAGTATGGAGTATATCTCTTGCCTTGCAGGATGTGAAAGTTAGGCTTCCGTGAGACAATATGAGTTTCATGAATTAAGTTATAATTTTACAATTTCATGAGTTGATCTTTTAGCAAGCGCTTGAATTGGCGAAAAGATGATGATCGTCTTATTTCGACAGGGACAGAGGTCTATTCTTTAGGACCATTCTTTAGGTGTCGCCGACCCAGTATTTTGTGCTAGGAAATATTGCAATTATTCGCCGGGCGGGAATCTGGCGAGTCTATTTATAGTTCTGAAAGGGGAAGTAATTATTGGAAACAATTTTAGCATTTTTAGATATATTAATTTCAGGAAATGACCTGATATGAGAATTATATTTTAATTGGAATCTTACTGCTGATTTAAAACAGTATAAATTGATTAATGGCTTAAGTATTATTTAGATTCAAAGCTTCCTTATGTATCGTATGTTTACCAAAATTATGAATTCTCGCTTATTCTGTAAAATTCATAACTGATATATGGCACTGATTTAGTATAACGTTTCTGTCAAGTCGTTTCTGAGATAAGAGCTTACCGAAAAAGTTTAACGAAGAAATTGACAAAAAGTAGCATACTTTGTCAAAATAGGTTGCAGAGTTATGTGCCTTGCGCGTAGCATGTTATCTATTTATACTGAATACATACATGAAGTTTTACTGGGTTCTGCCAGACTGTTTCTGAGCTATGAGCTTACCGAAAAAGGTTAACCAAGAAAATGACTTAGTAAAAAAATGGGCATAAGTTTGTCAAAATAGGTTGCAGAGTTGTGTGACTTGTGCGTGACAAGTTATCTCAATCTACACTGAATACATGTGTGAAGTTTCATTGATTTCTGTCATGCAGTTTCCGAGATATGAGCTTACCGAAAAACGTTAACTAACGGTAACGGTAAAGTAACGTCGGGGCGAGTAGAATAGCTTGCATTTTCTGCGAAAATTCGAGCTAAAAAGGCTGTGCATATATATATACACTGTTTGCATTATTATAATTATTATGTCCAGTGTTCAGTATTTAGTTTCAACTTATTTACATCGAGGGTAACGAAAGCTTTCTGAACTTATTTAATAACACTCGATATTTTCCTCAGTAGAACGCGTACTAAGCAAATTCAGACATAGTGTTTTGCTCACGGAGACAACACATGGTCATGGCAGGGGATCGAACCCGCGACTTTTCGATCCTGGGCACAACGCTTTACCACTAGAACACACCTCTCCACCATCAATATAATGTTATTACACACCTCTCCACCATCAATATAATGTTATTACACACCTCTCCACCATCAATATAATGTTATTACACACCTCTCCACCATCAATATAATGTTATTACACACCTCTCCACCATCAATATAATGTTATTAACAACAGCTCACCTTGCACCGTCACCTTCGTCGCACGAGTTACTCGGAGACACATCGGGAGATAAGGTTGTAGGTGAGACGTCACCAAAGTTCTAAAATGACAAGAAGTATATAACAGGTCATTGGAAACGCATTAAAACAGCGGCAACATGTGTAGTTTTGTTTCTTAACTTTTTAAAATATTCTTTTGTAATATACCCTCGTAATATTAATAGCAACAATGTCAATATGCATTACGTGTCCCCGCCTTAATTCCATTAAGCGACGGGACAGCTTATATTAGCAGGATTTTATAACGGATATTTCGACAATAAAACACGTTTAAAAACATTTTTTACTTAAAAAAAGAAGATAACCTGATTAAAATTACCTATTAAATGTTTTTATTTTACAATATCATTTTACAATATGCAAACTTTCTAAGCGGAAATTAAAGTTTTATTTCATACCCCAGCCAACCCCGTTTTCATTTCTTGGAGTAGGTGTTGGATGGGGTATGGAAGTTAATACTTGCACCACGTAATGGGAGGTCAACGAAGTCAATATCAAACATACCCATTTAACATTCTCTTTGATAGTTTTCTTGTTTTGGTATTAATGGGCCTCGGAAAAAAATAGCTGTAATACATCAACAGGAATAGCCGAGATACAATATTATGCAGAATGCAGTAATATATGCTTCTGACACTTCATTAAGTTGGCTGTCATCACTCTTAAATAGAGGATCTTACATGAGTACGCATTCACTATTGAATTCATTAAACGAGTTGGCAAAATGATATAATGCGAGGCTCTTGCCGGGCATTATATCATTTTTGCTAACGAGTTTAATAAATTAAATAATGAATGAGAACGAATGTTAGATTCTATTTATCACATAACTCACATATCGACTTTTAAAGCATTTTGCCTGTTGCTTTAACACGCGAAACCGACATAAACCAAAAAAAAAGAAAAGGAATACTCGTCAAACGAATTTAAACATGATTGGTGTGAAATTTAAAATAAATTATCTTGATAAGTAATCTTAATAGCATAGAGAGAGTAGTCAAAATGGTCCAATTATTTGTTATTAAATCTTTGTAAAAAAAAGAATCCAATCACTATCGATTTAGTCCGCCAATAACAGTAATCGACGCTCTTTAGAATTTACGTTTTTTCTTTACAAGTGTGTCTGGCAGATTGTTCCAAATTTCGTTATCAGGGCAGCTGTCAAGTCAATAACATTGTTAAGCAAACACTTCCGACGTACACGTCTCCTGAGTACATCCCAAATGTGTTCAATTGGATATCAGGAGGAACGACTGACCAAGCCATAACACTAATGTGTTTTACTAAGTTTAAAAAAGAACAATTCTGTGAAATTGCATTATTTCATGTTACTTTTAAACCTGTCCGGGTTAACATCAATTTGAATACGACACAAACGAAGCGTCACATCGTTAAGCATTTCATGCATGGAGATGTGGTATTTAAGGTTTAGTCGATTGAAATCCATTGGGTTTTTGTATGCAGGCATTGCGTAATGTTTTCAAAAAGCTCGCCGGAATGTGATGATGGAGTCGTGCCCCATACCTACCTATATGTTCTAAAGGCCGCGTGATAGTTCTATGGTAACCATAAGAATTATGATTCTCACAGCTTTATCCAGCGCAACGTATTTGCATATCCTCAAAACCTCAATAATATGGCGATAAATTGCCCCTGATATGGCATGAACTTCTACAAACTAAATCAACCACAAAATCTAGGTACAGCTTTATTTCAGCAATTATTTAAAACAGAAGTGCACAAAAAGCAAGAAACGGATATAATTCATTAAATTAGACTTCATTATTTATTTAGTCTTCAAAAACATGTTGCAAATTTCTAGATCTAATCTAAAACTAATCAGGTACTCTCATATATAATGCAAACGCTGAGTGCCAAGGGATCCATTAGCAATATTTACAAAAGGATTGAATGTAATCCATGCGGGCTATATTTAATCACATGATGACCGTATGCTATTGTTTCAATAACAATATTGGAATATTACCAAACGTTCAAGTGTTATCCAAACATTTTTTTTTAATTATTTAACCCGTCGCATGCTTTTTACCCAGATGTGCATATAACCACTAAAATACATTTTCTGAGACTTTCGTAATCAGTCACAGTATGTCGGTAACTAGTCACATGATTTACGAGTCTAGATCTGAGGACACCATTTACATTATGTCATAACCAGTCAAATAATTTACGGATCTAGATAAGTCGCAACCAGTCACGGTATGTCGTAACCAATTACATTATTTACTAGTCTAGATATGTCGTAACCAGTCACTGTATCTCATAACCAGTCACCTTATGTCGTAACCGGTCACATTATTTACTAATCTGTCGTAACCAGTCACAGTATGTCGCAACCAGTCACATGATTTATGAGTGTTGATTTGTCGGAACCAGGCACAGTATGCCGTAACCAGTCATATTATGCTGTGACCAGTCACATGATTTACGAGTTTAGATCTGTCGGAACCAGTCACAGTATGTCTTAACTAGTCACAGTATGTCGTAACCAGTCACATGATTTACGAGTCTATATCTGTCGTAATCAGTCACAGTACGTCATAACCAGTCACATTAAACCGTAACCAGTCATATGATTTACGAGTCTAGATCTGTCGTAACAAGTCCCAGTATGGCGTAACCAGCATTCACAGAACGAAGCCATCCAAATACGCATTTGTGTCAAATGTCTAATCCATGTCGTGATTTCTTGGCTTTTCAACTTGACTGGGATCCAATCATATCCAATGTTCAGAATTGTCTTCTTTTTATCCAAAGTTTTATTGCAGCGTATTATAAAGTGTATATACGGTATCAAGTGCATCTATTTATACTGCTCTTAATTATTTGTTCCGGTTACCTTATATATCAAATTGGATAAGAATTGTCTATCCGACTATCAGTCCGACCTATGGCCCACTTAACGAGAACTATAGTTTTGTCACCACGGTATTTACGACCGTCATTGAACTGGGGGTTAATAAAACGAGAACTGGATAGTGGGTCCCAAGGGGGTTTTGCGTGAAAACGTGATCGGGGTGTTTTTAAAAACGTGACACGTGAAACAAACAATATTTTTGCGTGATTGCGTGAAAATTATATCAGCGTGATCCGTGATTTTGGTCTTGGTAAAACGTGATCGCGTGATATGGTGACGTGAAACGTGAATTTTTAGTCCTTTTCAGTCTTTTTAGTATCCCTCCTCCTCCCCCGAGCCTCCCCAGAGAGCTGAACTTTCGTACTTGCGCGAACATCTGGCACGGGGAATCCCCGGGGACACTACAATCAGCCGAGTCGTGTATCAGATACAGTATAGGCAGTATAGACTGGTGGTATGCGGACAGTTTCACTGACATAGCTCACTACATTACAAGTAGCACTGGTCGGCCTGGAACTAGTCTACACAGTTTGCTGACAAAAGTGGTCTCACTTGACTGGATTCCAAATTTATTACTATTTGTATGATGGTCTCGGTAGTACAACATAATACCGCTAGGTGCGCGCAGATATAATAGCGCGCGAGAATCGTATCTGCTTGTTTATGGACTTCATACCGTTGCAGAATGGCAGAAGCTATTCCTCCGTTTGAGTTTATTGATTGTTTTTTTGTTAATGGGGTCAATTTGAAAGCCTCAGAATGCATCTGACGGCTCAAGTTTGTGTGTGATTGTGTGTGGTTTTGTTTTGTTGTTTTTTTTGTTGTTGTTTCAACCCACACATTGTACTAGAGAAGCTCGAGCCTATAGCGCTTCACGTCTGCTCATCCACATTTAACGTGAAATGTGAAAGTTCTGCTATTTTCACGTGACGACCCCCCCCCCCCCCCCCACCCCACCCCTTTTGGGACCCCCTGGATAGTTTGTATTATATTGTTGCAGATGTTATATATTTCATAAGTATGTGTACACATAGTATTGTATATAGTTGAATTCCAGAAATGGTCTTGAGGAGAAATGGTCTCAATGCTTATTTGTTGAATTCTAGAAGGAGTCCGTGTTTAATGACCACGTAAACACCCAGAGTTAAATATTGCATCCGAGGCACAGTAAAACAATGAAACAGTGGAATTATGAAGTGTCGGTTCTCTCACGAATATGAATCCTGCAGTAGCATTGTCACTCGCTTGTCATCGAATAATATCCTATGACAGAATGTATTGTTCCTGGTGTACTTGTTTAATATGAAGTCCAGTGCGAAATTGTATTTATATCAAAGCTGATACACGCATCTATTATTACTTTTGCTTTCTTGTTTGTCTGTTTGCGTGTTTGTTTCTGTGTTTTATGGTTGACTGCTACTTTCCCTGTCCGATATTTTCATATTTCTTCAATTTTTCTTTAATTGGGAGTTTAGTGACCCTTGTTGGATCCGATTTACTTGATACTTGAGAATGCACAGACAACACAATGACTTAATTCAGTAATAAATATGTGTCGAATATAATTTGTTTGTTTCTTTGTATGGTGTTTGACGTCATTTTCAACACATGTAAGGTTATATATGACGGTCGATTTTTGCGGTGGAGGCAGACCACCCACTTTTCCTGGGTAGAACCAGTACTGTACACCTCCCGCCATCCGTAAGAATCGACACTTCCTCACTTACAATTCCAGCTTCTTGTGTCGAATATAAACGCAATGTTTTAAGTTAGGACGTAACATTGAAGAATGAAATTTTTAGCGGATTAACAGTTTCTTCAAGCTTCGCTAATAACACGGCTGTTAATTATAGCTCTCACTTGCTTCCGCTGGCTTACCGAACCATCTATTCCAACGAAGTGGTGTGATTTTACTAGAAAGTAGGTTCAATGTTATGGCATATATCATAAGTTGTTTTCCGAAAGAAATCTGGCACGGCATGTTATTATTGGCCGGGGACACGTTATCAGTGACCGTGATTTTAAGTGCTATGAGTATCCTTGTTATCGAAAGAAATCCATCTTTCTAAATTGTCATCCCCATGTGGAATATACAGTTGTCACGAGTAACATTCACGCACTATCATGTTTGCGCAGTCTTCAGTAAGAACTAGTGAGGCATCAACAGTGGTGCGAAAGTCGTATTGCGAATTCAACATTTTAACTGAAAAATCGAAGTAAGTAAAACGGGCGGTGGGGGATAATTCAAGTAAAATAAAGGACAGAGTAATGGTTCTTGTCATATAACATTGTGTAATGACAATGAAATGTGTTCCAAATTTCAAAGCTTTCCGAAAATTAGTTTTTGAGAAATGAGGGAAAACAAAAACTGTAACCAAAAGCTTTAACCAAAACGTCAAAACGTGTAAACGGACATACGGACAGACAGACGGAAATCGCCAGACGGAAATCGCCAAACTATAAGCCTCGATTTGCCACGCAATCTGGCTAAAAAAAATAACGAGGACAGCGTTTCTATGATAGTTGGTGTAACAGAACACAGTCAACCAAAAACATGAACACAACACCAACAACAATTACAAGTTACATCATACACTATTATGCGAGATCTCATCAATCATACACTATTATGCGAGCTCTCATCAATCATACACTATTATGCGAGATCTCATCAATCATACACTATTACGCGAGATCTCATCAATGATACACTATTATGCGAGATCTCACCAATAATACACTTTTATGCGAGATCTCATCAATCATACACTATTATGCGAGATCTCATCAATAATACACTATTATGCGAGATCTCATCAATCATACACTATTATAATTAAAACGGAACAGTGTAAACAAGCAAATTCATTGAAATTGATATTCCCCGCCAAATGATGTATTATCCTCCAGTGGAAGAAATGTGTTCGGATTTGTTTTTAATTGGTATAAATGACCCTTCATAAATTCGATTATCTACTAGATATAGGTATTTTTGAAATTCATCACCATGGTAGATTTGAAAATATGTATCCTTTTAAGGAATTGACATTTATAGTGGGACTAAAGGGCTGGACTGAGTGTAATATTAGCAGATGTGTATAATATAGTAATAAACTTAATATAAAAGAAATGTATAATTGTATAATTTATAAGATGATTTTCTTATTTCAGTGTGCTTTCATATCTCAATAATGTATCGCTCTACTGGCTATATGGGTGTGTGTGTGGCGGGGAGGGATTGTGGGGAGGCTATATGGGTGTGTGTGTGGCGGGGTGGGTTGGGGGGAGGCTTTATGGGTGTGTGTGTGTGGTGGGGTGGGGGTGGGGGGCGTGGGGAGAGGCAATATCAAACTTTATTTTGTCTATAGTCTTTTTATGACCCCAAGAGGCCTTTTTTGCCACTGACCGTTCCAAGGCGGTATTCCTTTTCTCAACCCTTTTGTGTTTGTGATGTCTTATTTGGCCTTTTATTCATCTTTAAAGTTGTTCTTTGTTTCTGTGTGTATTTGTATTTGTGGTTTGACTGTCGTCCTTGAATGCTACTTTTCCTGTTCGATTTATATATCTATATTCAATTACCAAGATATAGTGGGGGTTTGGGTGTTTTTGGCTCAAATTTGGCTAGCTTTAAAATAAATCAAACTTTCGTTAATATAAACACTCACAAACAAGTTTGACATGTGACCCAGGGGTGGAATCAAATTTGACCCCAGGATCACCAATCAAACAAACTTGGTAGATGACTATAAGCTGAGTGTAATTACAAAATATTAAACCTTTGACTCTTGTAGTTTCAGAAAAGAATATTTTTTAAGTTTTTCCCTAAATGAAGTCTATGTAAAACTGTGGCCCATGGGGCGGAGCCAAATTTTATCCCAGGGTCACTATTTGAACAAAACTGGTAGAGGATCCATTAGCTGAAAAAAAGATTTTTGAAGTTCTTCCCTCCCTATAACTCTATGTAAATCTGATCCAACAAGGGCCCCTAAGCTCCCAATTAAAGAAAATTTGAACCCATGAACCAAGGTTTTTAACGAGAAAAAAATGAATATTTGTTTTTAAAAAAAATTGAATAAATAAGAAAATAAATAATAATAAATAGAAAAACTGAACCCAGGAACCAAGGTGTCATATAAAAAAAAGTAAATAATTAAGAATTAAGCATTTTCTATCAATTAAAGGCAATAACTCCGATATTACTGGGGCGATTCTAGAAAAAAATAGCCGCGCCTCATCCCACTATCATGATAAACATTATTTTCAAGTTAAATGAAAATCAAACCTGCAGTTATCAAGATATGGCTCCGAACGGACGGACTGAGGACACCGCCAAATTAATATCCCTTCGCCTTCGGCGGGGGATAATAAATAAATCCCCGCCAGTCTACACCTTCGGGCAAACTAGGCATCATTTATAGGCAATATACGTATAACACAAAGATGATCTTGTACATATGAGTTCATCGCACAATCAAAGAGGAAAACATTGTCACGGTCGTGATCGTGCGCCGGCTTGTCCGTTTTAGGAATCGGCATGGACACTCCAAGATGGCGGATGAGATAAACGTTCAAAGGTAGGTGTTGACTTATCATAGTGATTATGGGACAAATGATAATGTTTTAATTCACAGAAGCTTTGTATGTCTGTTATCGGCATTGTTCAAAGTTTTACCCGAAGTCATAATTCTTTCCACGAAATAGATTTTATATTTAAAACATCATAAAATGCAGCTGGCAAATCGGTAAATCATATTTGAAGCGGTGAAAACAAACTTCCCTTCAGTCTCCTGGGTATATTTTGTCAAATTTGGGCACTGTTCTTGTAGATATTGATATGCAATCATGTTATCTCTCGAGACCTCGAAACAGAAATTGATTTCGTTTGCTATTTACCACGGAAACGACATATTTCGTGGGAAAGGAAAATATAAAAGTCAACGGCGCAGACATCATATTACTACAAAGCCTGTACACAAAAAAAAAAGACTGAAAAAGGTTACCGGCTCAGACATTATTCATAAAAAGTCAACGGCGTAGATTCAAGAATGTCAACGGCTTGGACAGTTATTATCTGCTCCGTTTCTGGAACAACGCTCTATTTTGCACTGTGTTCTCTCTTTCCCATTCATTTGCCATCTAATATATACCAACTTGTGTCGGAATATCTACACCAATAAAAAAAACATCCACCGGGTCTGACTGGAAACAATGATCTAAGAAATACATATTTGTTTGAGTTATGGTCCTCAATAACATGAAATAAAACAACAAACAAAACCGGAATTAATTATGAAAGTAAGTATAAAAGTCGAACAGCAAATGCAGTTTTCACAGAACGCAGTAAATCCAAAAACACGCAAAAAGATGAACCTTGATTTATTACACAAAATATGTTGCCTTGTGTATATAAGCACACTCAGTTTGGTACGATCTGTATCAATCTTAGTGAGGGTGATTAAAAGGAGTATATCAGAATTGGTATTTTTTAGGATTTTTCAAATACATGTGCATTATTGCTGTCTTTTTTATCTGTCTTAAAAATAACTTAAATGAGTCATACACCGATAAAATAAATTACACTGCAACATAAAAAATAGAAGTAAGTATAAAAGTCGAACAGGAAATGCAGCTTTCACAGAACACAGTAAACCACACAAAAACACGCAAAAAGAGAAACAAGAATGGCAATAGTAATAATAAAGGCATATGACGTATGAACACAAAAAGGGTTGACAGTAGGGCTACCACCTTGGAAAGGTCAGTGGAAAAAAGGCCGCTGGGGGTTTAAACCAGGTTCTAGGGTGCACCAAACCTCACAATTACCCAAATGTCATCCCAATTAAACGGGACAGTGTAAATAAAGAAATCTCCGCCATTAACTATTCTGTAACCAACAAGGCAGCATTAATAGGCAATATAAGGAAAACACAAATTTACTCGTGTGTATATGAATACAAAAAAAAAACAATAGCCAAGAAAGCCACAAAGAAGGTCCTCGATGACTTGTCAGAAGCCAGAGCAACAAGAGACAAGACCGCAGACAAACATCAAACGTCAAGACATCCTTTCGTTACGCGCCAGGGTAAGCTATTTTAAACTTGTCGGTAAAAAAATCGCAATCTATTGCAACGTGAGCGTATTCGGGTTTTTTGTCAACCACGAAATCTGCAGTGCGTTGCAAAATGATAAGGTCGTAACATCTTTTGATAAACATTTTAACAAGTTTAATAAAAAATGTATTAAAGTTATTATGACCAAGGATCTTACGAAGTTTGTAAATCACGTCACCATAGGTTGTGATAGACCCTGCGCAAAAGAGTTTTTAAATTATTAGTAGATGGTGGTTACAATACTAACATTTTGCAAATGCTATTGTATTTGTTAACCTAAGTATTTACACGAGTTTACTTTATTCGCATACGCTTACTTTTATTATTCTGAGCAAATTAGAAGCAACATATTGTATGTGTTCACAATTATTGAATAGGAGTATATTTAATAGTACATAACATTATGCACATGTTAACCCTTATTGTACTGTAACAATAAGGACTTTATACCTCAACCTGATACATTGTTTGTCACGTGACTACCAGTGTATTTAAACATATTGTACAGCGCAGAACTTTGCATACGGGGGCGCCCAATGGAACAGCCTGTAAACATAGCAGCCTGATTACCTTGGCCTCCGAGATAATATATAGTGCCCACACAGTAGCGTAAACAATGGGGTTATTGTTGTGTTAGAATCGAAATAAAAAATATTTACCTGTATTTTATCGGAGAATAATACAGTTAGTCGTTCGGATGTGAGTAATTAAATCACTCGTGAGTTAGCACTAGTGATTTAATTACTACGCATCCGAACTCCTAACTGTATTTTATTCACCGATTAAAGACAGGTATGTAGTTATTATTTCCTAAACATAAACATAACTAACCTGAATTTTAAGTATAAGAAGTGTTATTACAGTATAACTCATAGCTGTAAACACAAAGTCACATCGGTTTTTTGAAATACCGATGAAGCAGAATCAATGGCGATATTTCAGACGCTAACGTCAAAACGAATAACGCTTGCTAATCAGAGCATATGACTGCTGTTAATTCCCTCGACTCTATATAGATAACCAACTACCAGAGGGTGACATCAATGATATTTTCAAGCACGACAAGCTGCTCATTATCTCTCATATGTAATCGGACTCTTAGAGTTTCTTCTAAATAGGATGTCTATACAAACAGATCAGATGTATTGGAATACAACGGAGCGCTGTTCTAAATATGCTAACGATAATCCAGAAATGTGAGGAATATGCTGAGGACAAAACTAAAATCGCAGAATGTCAGTGTCTAACGAGTCGTGGCAAAAGAAAAAGACAAGACTGACGATCCCAAAACAGAGCTAGTAGATTGTCTTTCATGACATAAATACAACTTTGTATCCAATGTGCATCTCATATCCACAAGAAAGAATGCAGTAGTTAGTAATTTCCCTTATGATTTTATAGACCTTACGACATATAACGTCGAAACCAGTTGTTGAAAAAGTATGGTTACATATGGACCAAGACGGAACTATAGGTATCTTCCGGGTCATGAAATGAGCCAACAATTGGAGTATGACTTTTACAGCGGCCTTTTTTGCCACTGACCATTCCAAGGCGGTAACCCATTTGTTAACCGTTTTATGTTTATGCTGTCATATTTTGCCTTTCATTTATCTTTGTAGTTGTTGTTAGTTTCTGTGTTTGTTTGTGGTTGACTGTGGTCTTTGAATACTGCATTTTCTGTTCGACTTTTATATCCACTTTTATTGTTTTTCCATCCGCTAACGGAATGCCACACAGTCTCATTTGTAGTCTGGGATATTTGGGCTAATGATGAAAACGCGATGAACTCTATAGATGGTTTAAAGAAGCAGCGAATCCATACTCAGGCGTGAGTAGATGACAATATAAATATATGTTTGTTTGACAGAACAAGAGCACTGAGCAGTGTCAATGACACCAAGAACTCCCAGTTTTGCCTGAAAAATCAATCTATTGACGCAACTTTGTCACCTCGCTATTCGTTAAGGTATATCAATAAAGTCATTTATCAAGGGCATTTGTTCGCGGAAAAAATTCTTATTACCCAGACTGTCTTACCACCAAGATGATTGGAACGGGGAAATAACGCTGTTTCAGTATCAATTTGTTCGGCATTGTCAGATGCAACAAAAGTACGTACAAAAGTCGAACAGGAAATGTATCTTTCACAGAACACGGTCAACAAAACACAAAACACAAATTCGAGTATGGAACTTGTCACGTACGGAAGCAAGAAAGGATGTGGAGTATATTGCAAATGTTAAATGCACGATGCTGTTTGCTTGGGCTGGGGACTGGGCAATGATCGAACTTGCATAACATGGGGGTGTACTGGGATGACAATAAAGTAATGGTGCGATTCGGAGTACTTTAGAAGCTGTTTTAAACCCAAAGTGGCCTTTTTACCACTGACCGTTCCAATGCAGTAGCCCCATTGTCAACATGTTTCTGTTTTGAGGTCACATGCCTTGTCATTTTTGTTTGTTTTAGTGCATCTTTTCGGATGACTGTGTTTTGTGAAGGCTATATTTCCTGTTTCACGTTGATACCTTGCATAAACAGAAATAGAAACCAAGATTAATTGATGAATTGCGACAAAAAGACATACACTTGTTAATATTTATGAAAACATTGTGTATGCACCAAATGACTAATTTTACCTCCCATTTAGGTCAAGGCCAACAGATTGTTATTACTACAATACCATGTATGGGCGTAAACTGTCTTAACAAGGAATATGGAAAATCTATGAACAATTTAAATTGAGAATATTTACTTTTGTTGAAGTAACGATTTTGTACTATATGACTCATATTGAATATTGAATAAATACGGCGAATACCATTTCCACAATTTTTTAAATTTATGAAACATTGTGTATGCACTAAATGACTTTAAGTTTACCTTCCATTTAGGTCAAGGCCAACTACAATACCATTATGATCGTTTGTGTATGAGCGTAAACTGTCTTAACAAGGAAAATAGAACATCTATGAATAATTTACATGGAATATGTATTTTTGTTGAAGTTACGATTTTGTACTTAATGACTCATATTGAATATTGAATAAATGTGGCGAATACCATTTCCTCACTTTTATTAAAAATATATATTATTAGAAAATAAATAGAGAATAATAAATGGGTATTTTTATATCACACCCTATATCAGGCATCAGAAGCCCTATCAGTCCGAGCGCTTTAGCTCAATGGCTGATATGGGTCGAGGGCCTGATATAGGGTGTGATATGAAAATTCACATTTTTTATTCTATTTATCATATACTTGAGCTTTGTCGAGATTTCAACTTCAGCTCACTCACTACGCTGTTTTCCAGGGAGGAAAAAAAGTTTAGATCTTTTCTATTTAGGTCCATTTTGATGTGCTCATGTCTGTCGATCAAATGGTACACAACATTTATTTTTGTCCGAAATCTTATTGAAAAATAATTCCATTGAATTTGAAATTTTCTAATCAAGATAAATTGTCATAAGTGGTTATTTCATCCATGGCGAATAATCTGCCGTGAAAACAGGATGGAAGTAACTAATGAAACGCAGACGAAAAACAATACCCGTGACAATTCGTATACAATCGTAACTATATAACGGTTATAAAAGGATCGAGATGAATATTCGGTTATTTCCGTGATATGACATTTTTTCAACCTATATTTCACGCGTGTGATAAAGCGTTATTGCCCGGCAACGAAATCCTGATTGATATGACTAGCTAGGTCTTTGTTGTATCGCATATTCAAAGAAAGATTCAAATATCGGACAGAGAAAGCAGCATTCAAGGACGACAGTCAACCATAAAACACAAAATACCAACACGCAAACATACAAACGAGAAGGCAAAAGTAATAATAAATGCAAACGACATCACAAACACAAAAGGGTTGACAATAGGGCTACCGCCATGAAACGGTCAGTGGCAACAAAGGCCACTGGGGGTTTAAACCGGTTCTAGGGAGCACCAAACCTCACACTTACCCTACTGTCATCCCATTAAAACAGGACAATGTAACTAAAGAAATCCCCACCATGATCTAATCTCTAACCAACAAGGCAGCATCAATAGGCAATATAAGTAAGACACAAATATGCTCGTTTAGATATAATACAAAAAAATAATAGCCTAGAAAGCCACAATGAAGGTACTCAATGACTTTGCAGAAGCCAGAGCAACAAGAGATTAAACCATTAAGGGCACGTAAAGAAAGATCAGAGACAAACATCAAAAGCCACCGTCCCATTGGGCTTTAGGTAGGCGTCATCATAGGGTCCACCACCAACATATTTATAGGGAAGTATATGATAAATATAGATATACATTTCCAACAGGAAAAGTAACATCCTTCTCCTAATTCATTTCCATGCTCAAGTGTATTTCCAATATGGTTTGCCAAGTTGCATTCTGTAACCACATGGATGTCAGTATCGAATGTTTTGATATGTAAATGCATTTATATGAGAAAAATCGTCAACGACACCAAAAGCAATGTCGGGAATATCTTCATTTCCACTTTCCCGTTTATTGGGATGACAATAGGGTAAGAGTGACGTTTGGTGCACCCTAGAACCTGGGATAAACCCCCAGAGGCGTTTTGCTACTGTTCCAAAATGATATATAGGGTCCCACAGAAACCACAGCGTCCGAACGCAATGGCATCGTAGGTCCGCACTGTACTGCAAACAAGGACTTAAAACTACAATGAAAGAGACACAAAAACAACAGAAAGGGTGGTGAAGACAGAGTTACCGACTTGGAACGGTCAGTAGGTAATAAGGCCTACTGGTTAGCTTGAATCGATTTTATATGCGCACATTCCTCGCTATTATCCTGTCTTCAGGGCCCAAATAGATAAGACAGTGTAAACAAAACTACATCCCATCAAAAGGAAATCTCTAACAATAAAGTCCACATCCAGAGAAACTGACTAAAGATACACATACAAAATAACAAACATCTCAGGATGTATCCAGAATCGTACTGAACATTCACAGTAGTTGCAGCTAAAGAGAAAACCAATCTAGGGTACGACCAGAAAACCCGAGGGACGAAAGCTCATGCACCCACCTCCCTTAGTTGGGGTTTCAGTAGGTACAATCATAGAGTCCCAAGAGGTAGTCCAGTCATCGCACAAGTGAAAGGTGAAGCGTAATGACTGACTGTAGAGGGGTCAATCACTAAACATGCAGTGCGCTGTAAAACCACAGGGTTATATCCTTTTCTGACGAACTTCCTGATTAAATTTGTAAAGCGGTCAGGAAACCCGTCAGACCCCTTTAACTTTCGAAGTTTATAGACCACATCTCCATAAAATGAGGGTTGTGATATGCCTAGTCGCAGAAGTGTTTTTGCGGCGGTAGAATTTAGAGAAAGATCTACGTAGTTTGTGATAACGAAAACCCTGCTGAAGAAGTTTACTTGTAATAACTTGATTTCGATCATTGAAGTCTATAACATCATTACACCCTCTAACAAATCGAATGAGCTGGGATATATACACCCCATATGAGATAGCACGAGGTACATCTCCATCCAGGTGTGGATAGTTAACGATGTTAAAATTGAAATCATCTCTCTTATCATAGATTTTAGTATGAATACAATCATTTGAAATCGAGAGATGAAGATCGAGAAATGCTAAGGCGGTAGCCCTATTATCAACCCTGTTGTGTTTGTGATGTCTTATCATGCCTTTTATTCATCTTTAAAGTTGTTCTTTGTTTCTGGCGTGGCGCAGTCGGTAGCGCGGCGGATTTGTAACCGGAGGCCCCGGGTTCAATCCTCCGTGGTGCCACTGAGTTCCGTCGGTGTGTTCTTGGGCAAGACACTTTTCCTTAGCCTCGTCCGTCGGATGGGGACGTAAACCGGGCGGTCCCGTGTATCGGTCTATCAACCGAGCACGTTAAAGAACCATAGGAATCTATTCGATAATAAGAGTAGGGCAGGTTCCCGGATTCCTATGTATCCTTCCCCTCTCTCTGAGGCGGCTCTTAATAACCTGTACTGTGTTGATGAGCCGTTAAACAACATTCAATTCTTTGTTTCTGTGTGCGTTTGTGGTTGACTATCTTCCTTGAATGTTACTTTTCTGTTCGATTTGCATATCTACTTTCACTTGTAAAGTGTAAACCATATCCGATAGTCTACAAATTCTAATAAAATTCCTAAGTACCCACCTAAGAACATGTCAGCAATATTCTTATTGTTTTTGTGTATTTTACACTTGATTATAGATACGCTTGAACTGTAAAATACCGAGATTAAATCGTCTGCTCTGGTTGCATGAAAACAATTTAAAGCTTTCAATTCAATGTGTTGTCTTAATAAATGATGACACTTATACAAATAAGGTACATGCACTGTGTTAAGAACTTTGAATTAGTGAGCTTTCCATGTTCCTAATTGTAACATATGCCAGCTTTAATTATTCATGTTTACTAGCATTACCACTACAAATGCGCTTGCAAAATCAATTTTCGAAATGTTTAACGTCAACGCTAAATTACAGTTTTAAATTTCAAACGATATGCAATTAAAAGAGATAAAATTAAGGATAGTCCATGTTTAATTTTATTATAAACGGAACATCTGCAAATAATGGGTCAAACTGTTATGTATTTTCACATATTTCCTACCAAGTGTATATCTTTAAACGGACTTCGATTCATGTTATGTGTTTTATCAGCACATATTATATTTTCATATAAAAGGAGGGTAACTCTCAAAGCATGTAAGAGAATTTAAACAAGAAATAAATATTTTGCAAACTATTGGTCAAAACAAAGTACTTATCACAAAACTATTCTAAAATAGATTTAAAATAAGAAACTTCGTTAAAATACAAAATTGCTGAATTTGTTCAGTGTATTCGCATTGCTTTTGCATTTTATAAAGACATAAGAAACTTAGTGCTTAAAGAAATACACCATGGCCCTTAGATTCATAAGTAAGGCATATTCTAGGTGAGTTTATCAAGATTTGAATTAAGTACATTCGCACTACCGTTGGTGAAAAGTACTTTGCTTCACAACAAAGTGCGCAATCTTTTCTTAAATAGCCTAATAATAATACTCAACAGTATGAGATTAGTGAAATAAAGCACCTGCTAAATGTATGCTCTTACTTATTGATCATCTTCAGAAAAAGTGTATACTTTCCCGAAAATACTGAAATAATGTGTTTTAATTTGCTTTAATTCTTTAATTATCTTTAATTTTAATATTTACAAAAATAATTTCAGAATTCCAATTGTTTCTTAAAAATCCATGTTACCGTTACCATAAACTTCGTAAAACCTTTGCAAAATTTTATTATCGTAACCCTGATCTTCTTTCCAAATATAAAAGTAATTTAAGGACTCTTCTGCGACAAGGACTATCACAACCTGACTTCTATGGTGATGTGATTTATAAACTTCGTAAGATTCTTGGTCATGATCACTTTCATACTTTCTTTGTTAAACTTGTTAAAAAGTTTATCAAAAGAGGTTATGACCCTATCATTTTGAAACGTACTGCGTGCTTGGTAGTGGACCTTTTACAGTTCGCCACTATGCTTTCCTCTTTAATTGTGCGATGACCGAACAGGCTGTGTACCCTATGATCTTTCTTGTCGTGTCCTTAATGGTTTATTCTCTTGTTGCTCTGGCTTCTGCCAAGTCATTGAGTACCTTCATTGTGGCCCTCTATGCTATTTTTTTTGTATTATATTTACACAAGCATATTTGTGTTTTACTTATATTGCCTGTTGATGCTGCCTTGTTGGTTAGAGATTAGATCATGGCGGGGATTTCTTTATTTACACTGTCCTGTTTTAATAGAATGACAGTAGGGTAAGTGTGAGGTTTGGTTCACCCTAGAACCGGTTTAAATCCCCAGTGGCCTACTTTGCCACTGACCGTTCCAAGGCGGTAGCCCTATTGTCAACCCTTTTGTGTTTGTGATGTCGTTTGCTTTTATTATCACTTTTGTCTTCTTGTTTGTCTGTTTGCGTGTTTGTTTCTATGTTTTGTGGTTGACTGTCCTCCTTGAATGCTACTTTCCCTGTCCGATCTTTTTATATTTCTTTATAAGGCCTGCTTTATTTCGAATTCTAGTGCCTGCTCGACCACAAACATTTCCAAACATTTAACTTCCTGTCTTACTGCCGTTAAAGATCACGTTAAACAATATTGTGCTAAAACTTATGAAAACTCTGGGATTAATTTGTTTTGGTCTATTAAAAATTCAGGAGACGTTCTTGATAAAATTTGCAATAAACGTCAAGTTTCATCTATACTGAAAGGAAAAAGAAACGCAGGGTGCGTATTTCCGCTATATATTGTATGTTTAATATGCTACTGCTAATCGAATGGTACAGGGCGACATGTGGCATGTCCTTTTAGAAAGAAGGTTTAAACAGCACTGAACACACCAATGGTTACCCCTGTAAAGTTTCATTATCGTCAGAATGCGCATTTGGCTCAAGCAGGTGAGCAAACTTAGGCTTTAAATGTTGCAATCACTTAACATTAAATACAGTACTGAACTGGCTCAAATTTTCAAAGAGGAACTTCAGTATTTATGATTTCCTTGTTACAACGTGTACTGTGATTAAAACGTCTACAACATCTCAGTTGTGTCCTTTCTCTAACTAAATGCACTTTTTTTTTTACAAAACATCTTGGGATTTCCTTGGAATATATATGGAATTAAGTGTGCAGTATAATTATGCAATATATAGCGGAATACGCACCCTGCGTTTCTTTTTCCTTTCAGTATATAAGCACTTATGACTTCTCTACACTATATACAGCTTCGTAATCTTTGTATTACTAAAAGGGTTACCGTAACCATAAACTTCGTAAAACCTTTGCAATATTTTAACCCTGATCTTCTTCCAAATATAAAAGTAATTTAAAACCTCTTCTCCGACAAGGACTACCACAACCTGACTTCCTTGGTGACGTGATTTACAAACTTCGTAAGATCCTTGGTCATGATCACTTTCATACTATCTTAAACTTGTTAAAAGTTTTATCAAAAGAGGTTATGACCCTATCATTTTACAATGCACTGCATGCTTGGTGGTGGACCCATTTACAGTTTGCCACTTTGCTTTCCTCTTTAATTGTGCGATGACCGGACGGACTGTGTACCCTATGATGACGTCTACCTAAGGCCCAAAAGGACAGTGACGTTTGATGTTTGTCTGCAATCTTGTCTTGTCGTGCCCTCAATGGTTTATTCTCTTGTTGCTCCGGCTTCTGGCAAGTCATTGAGTACCTTTTTGAGGCTTTCTAGACTATTGGTTTTTTTTTGTATTTATATATACACTGTACACGAGCATCTTTGTGTTTTACTTATATTGCCTATTAATGCTGCCTTGTTGGTTAGAGAATAGTTCATGGCGGGGATTTCTCTATTTACACTGTCCCGTTTTATTGGGTTAACAGTAGGGTAAGTGTGAGGTTTGGTGCACCCTATAATCAGGTTTAAACTCCCAGTGGCTCTTTTGTCACTGATCGTTTCAATGCGGTAGCCCTAGGGTCAACCCTTGTGTGTTCGTGATGTCTTATTTTGCCTTTTTTCATTTTTATATATAGTTGTTCTTTGCTTCTGTGTGTGTTTGTGGTTACCTGTCGTTCTTGAATGCTACGTTTCCTGTTCGATTTTTGTAAAAAAAAATCACATTTGGTTTGTGGAAGTAACACACGAGCAACAACGCATGCTACAATTTCAAAAAAAAATCAAACTGGACTAGCTTCAGAGAAACATTATCGATAAAGATATAAACGTGACCTATGACCCGTTCCTATTTTGGCGAGAAAAAGTCTTTGGGCAACACGCGTATTATTTAATTGGGTCTGTTTCCTTATATAATATTGTCCTAATTGTTTAGCAACACAAGAGCGGATTTTAAGTCTTGACTAATTGGTCGCGATACCACAGTATACATTGCTTGATAGCAGGGTGTGTTAGCAAAACACCACGACAGAGCAATGCTTTTGATTTTCTCCTTTCATACTTTTTTTTGTGACCCATTGCAGAATAGGAAATCAATTATGTTACGAGGACATCGAGTCATGATGGAGGCTGTTCGGCCGCACAAGAAAACAAAGCTTTTTGCATTTAGTTTAAAATTGTTTGTGCAATAGCCGACGTACCATCTCGTCACTTACCTTCATGTAAAAGGTGGCGTCTCAGGTGTCTTCCCACATGTTTTATTTACTGATAACTGTGTTATATTAATAGCGGTGTAATTATCTGGCAACATGCGAATAAATTCTTATTTGTTAACTTCCATTCGTGTCACCGATGGAAACTTGTCTACCTCTAACAGAGCCGCGTAGTCTTCGCATGCCAACACGCAAAGCTATAACGTGTATTATTACCACATGCCTTCTGTCATGTCGATAGTATTTTGACGCAAGCTTTATTTGACCATTTGCCTTCATTTTTATGATTGCAGCTTTGTTTAACGCTCTTTGATATGGTTAGTCATCGCAATACTACACGCCTTGATAACCTGAGTAGGGCAAATTATATGTGTATGGCTTCACACTTCGATAAACTGACTGTAGTCATTTATATTTGTATTAAATCAATGTTGTTTTATTAGCATATACTTAACTTGGTCACTTACTTTAGTGTCAACGATGGCCGCTCGTCTGCCTCTCCTGGCTACAGGTGGCGAGGGTTCATTATCACTCTCTTCAGATCCGCTTGTTATACTACCAGAACTACGGCGCCGTGTAGGCTGTAATGTAAGACAGAATGTCATAACATAGCTAAAACAGACCCAGTTGCGTTCAAGTACCCCAAATAAATGCAGAACCAACGCAGAACGAAAGGGAAATTAACGCAGAATGAACGCAGAATTCAGAGCTACAGACTTCTGCCAATGGACAAGGCCTCACACGTTAGAGCTACAGATTTCTGCCAATGGACAAGGCCTAACACGTTAGAGCTACAGACTTCTGCCAATGGACAGAATAATTATAAGAATAAAAATAAAGGAATAGAATAGTCATCACTGTCCTCGCCCACTAGCACATGTTAGGCAATCTTTAAACGTGTTATGTATATTGTTCAATATGATTGAAAGTCAAAGCGATAACACAGAGTCGATTAAACGATGCCCATTAGTATAGCATTGATGTATATATCTGGCAGATAGCCATATACATGTACATGGATATAGAAGTCGAAATGTAGCTTTTACAGAACGCAGTCAATCACAAGCACACAATAACACTAACAACAATTACAATATTAACAAGGTTTTACGCAAGCGTAAAATAGCCGCCGGGAGAAATTAGCGTTATATTAGCAATATATCTGGGTTGGAACTGGACACAACTTTTAACATAATAACCGATCAAGTCACGAGTATTTAAACAATATTGAAGAAAAAAGAAAATAATATATTGTCAGGAAGACGCAAACACGTCTTTTTTCTTACCAAACACTTCCTATCACTTATTGATTACATATTCACATTTGTAGCACGACGTGCTAGAAGTACACATCAGCACAGACATACAAGTGTTCACATACAAGGGATGCGTGTGCGTTAAAGAAACTGTTCATTGCTACCGTACCATGTGCAATTATGCATTATTGCATGTGCGATTATGGTAAAAAAACCCATAAAAGAGTGAATAAAAACCAAGGCATGTGACATCCAAACACACACGGGTTAACAACGGCCTTGTCTACCGCCTTGGAACGGTCAGTGTACTTTTTATGTAGTCCTCTACGATACAATACATGTATCAAATATAATTAAACACTCTGATATTCTAGTTAAATGTCAAACGAATTGATTATATTTGATAAATGCAGTGTATTATTGCCCACTATTACCGTGATTGACATACATAAGAGTGACGTTTATAATTGGAACACACAAGATAATTATTACAAGTACAAGCGTACGTTGTCATTTTTAAAATCCAATTAAATTAGTTTACAGCTCATTACCATTACATTAAATGTTTCATAGAGCTAGTATCGATGCACATTAACGTAATATATAACAAAAAATACAAATATATATGTATAGGATAGAGCATGAGTTTTGCACGTGTACGGGAAGATAATGCACGAGCACGGGCAAGACTCATGCTCTATTGTATTTATACCACAATAACTAACATATGCTGTGTATATCCTCGGGCATTACACGATGCATAGTGTGTATTTAGGATATTGTGGTATAATGCATATTTATTTCCATGTAGGTATGATAATAGCTGAACATGCCTTCACCGCACCCACAATTCACTTTAGATGCTGATAATAAAAAATAAAAAAGGAGGATCCCTAAGAAGCAACAAACGCAAGCAACAGAGAAAAGTAGCAGACTTAGTTTTAATGAGATGCTGCAAATGTAAGGTGATCTTAAGCTTAAAGTCTTCATGGGGAAGGCGGCAACTACTGTTGTAATAACTTTTAGCCCAAACAATTTGCTTTTGTTTCGTATGTATGCTATAAATGAAAACACGACGACGCGAATACAATATTATTGATTTGTTTGTTTTTTGTTTGTTAATTTATTTGTTTGTTTGTTTGTTTGTCTGAATGGTGTTTACGGCATTTTTAGCACATGTTAGGCCATATTTGATTGTCGATTTTTTGTGATAGATGCAGACCACCAGCCCATTGTTTCTAGGTAAATCCAGTACTGTTTACCTCTCACCATTCGTAAGCAACGACACTTTCTCACTTGACAAGTCGAGCTCCCTGTGGGATTCGAACTCGGTGAGAAGTGAGAAACACGTCATATTTAGACGCAACGTCTTTGCTATCCCGGTCACGAATGCGATACAATATGATTGAATTAAACGTGTTAATATGTATTTGCGTTTCTCAGTAAGTTGATAAAATAGTGTAGGGTAAAATCAATAGAATATCACGTAATAATACAACAATAATACCGTATGTACGTGTATGTGCTTCATGAGTAGTCGCTCGTACCATAGTGTGGATCATAGTTGTATAAGGCCAAAAGAATAATACCTGTGTTGCCGGTGGCCCGACCAAGGGGCCTAACCTAAAACATTTTATGAAAAAAAAAGAAATTGTTCTGAACAATGATTTATCACAATATATCGAGGTAAACTGACATCACAGAGAAACTTTCAGGTGTATCATCAACTTGTATGGGGTTTATGAGATAAACACATGTAGAATCTCACAATATCTTGCTCCAAAAAAAAAAAGCCTACCTACCGACCCTAATTTTTTAGAGCATGGAATAGGAAACACACCTATTTCTTTCTTTTTTTTGGCCTAATTGGATTTTAGGAGACAAGGGGATACGAAACGTGCATAGAGATCAGACAAGTTTAAATGGGTAAAGGTGTCAAACACGGGGAACAGGAATAGGAAACGTGGTAAAAGACCAAATATGCTCAGTAAGAGAAAAAGGTCAAACACATTCAGGCAATAAAAACTCCGACCCTTAGACTCAAAACGTTATAAAAAATCACACACCAATTACTAGTAATGTGATATGATCATCGGGACTTCACATTGCTGTGATTTACATAGGTCACCAATTCAATTACGATAATATTTTGCGTTCTGCTATTTCGCCAAAATGTGCTATTTCGCCAAAATGTCTATATTCGAGTATACCCTCTTGTTCTTATATCGATTCTACACTTACACTTAATGTTTTGATTCAACAGCTTAGATCAATCTCAAATTCCTTCAATTGTGTGTTCTCCTGTAGACCCGGCTTCTGCCAAGTCGTTGCGTACTTGTATTGTGGCTTTCTATGCTTTCGTTTTGTATATTAAGATATGCATATTAAGATATACATTTTCATCTTTGTGTTATACAAATATTGCCTATTCATGCTGCCTTGTTTGTTAGAGAATATAACCTGGCGGGGATATATCTTTACACAGTCCCGTTGGATGGGGATGACAATAGGGTCAGAGTGAGGTTTGGTGCTCCCTAGAACATTTTTACCTCTGACCGTTTCGAGTCGCTAGCCCTATTGTCAACCTGTTTGTGATGTCACATGCCTTGCTTTTTGTCAAATTATAATTGTGTGTGTTAATGCGTGTTTTGGGTGACTGTGTCACGTGGTAGCTACATGTCTTGTTCGATTTGTATACCTACGTTTACTGGTATTGCATACTTATATGAGGGGTTTTCTAGGATAATGATTGTGTGGCCTTACATTTAAACCTATTGAAAATGCATTTGCAAACGAGTTGCATGAAACTGACAATATATTACCTTTCTAGTCAATAATCACATGATATATTAATAAATTCACATATGACATAAATAATAGAAACTCCCTATTGATATATTTTCAAAGGTAAACAGTTTTTATGATTATTTGTCTAATTCGGAAGCATCACGCACAACCAAGAGAATCTAATAAAACAAATATTTCAATTTTCAAAGCTGTACAGAAATATATTATCAGCACAAAACGATTCGAAATAAACTAACCCCGAACAAATAATGTCTATTCGGGCGACAAAAACGAGAAAAACACACAACAAACTCTCTTCTCTAACTCTATCTCCTTGCTTCTTTATTCATCCATTCTTATTATTATTTGAAATTCCTTAACTAAAAGCCATTTTATTTTAATATTTACATTGGTTCATGATTGTATAGACTTCTGAATATATCTTCGTTTCATAACATTATGTAATTATGGAAACGGAATGATAAAAGCTAAAAGCTTTTTTTCCGAATCCACGTTTTCAAACTGTGTTAAATTCATTATAATATTGTGTAACCATAACAATTGTATACATTTAAGAATAAAATATTGTTTAAACTAACCAAGATAATAAAGAAGCAAACTCGACTTTATTGAGTCTGTTCATGAGAGGTAATGTCAGAGCAACACCTCTCAAAACGATACCACTTAAGCACCGGCTTTGGTGGTATTTTACATGTTTTACTCGTTGTTCCCAAAAGACCAGTAAAACACTGATTCGTAGCACGGGGAGACATTTTACAGGGAATAAATCGATTTTATTGAGTCTGCTCAGGAGATGGAATATAGAGTGAAACATCTGTCACGCCTACCAGCATCGGTAAGCTCTGTCTATAACAGATCTACAATGTCTCAGGATTCGTTCCCTTATATTTATAAGTATATCAATTACTTTCATGGGTGCTTTTTTCTGCCAAAGGTTTGCTGAAGTGGTCAGACATTTGTTTTGATAGGGCATTTTCAATGTAAAATTATGTTCATTCAAAGTTCGACACACACACACACACACACACACACACAAACACACACACACACACCAGTTTTACATTCATTTTCGCAAAATCCAATAATATTTACTAACAGCGATCAATTCTGGTGGATTGTGCTGGCTACCGCTTTATAAACCTTAAGTTCATGCTCTACCGCCCTCGTGACATGACAACACAATTCTTTATTTACACGTCTTGTTTTATTAGGATGACAATAGGATAAGAGTGAGATTTGGTGCATCCTAGAATCTGGTTTAAAATCCCGTTGGCTTTTTGTCCACTGACCGTTCCTAGGCGGTAGCCTATTGTCAATCCATTCGTGTTTGTGATGTCACAAGCCTTGCATTTTACTAGCATGTTAATTGTTGCTTGTGTAAAATGAGTGTTTTTGGTTGTGTTCTGTGAAAGCTTCATTTCATGTTCGACATATATACCTACTTTCGGTGAATGTCAAATACCAGTTATTAAAGTAAGTAAGCTATAACTATCGTATTTATTTTGCAATATATAGAGATTATTTAACTGCTGGGATCGATTATAGGAAATCCTTCACGAGATGGTAGACGTGTGATTCTTCTCACGAACGAGCGTAAGCGATTCGGTGAAAAAACAACACACGCCTACCATCGAGTGAAGGATTTCCATATAATCGATCACAACAGTTAAATAATCTATTTATTACATTTTTAATCAGATTATGTATGATTTTAACCAGAAGTATTCGCTTAATTTGGCGTTATCGGCGGATTACGTCGACGTCACCAACACGTTATTCGACGTCATAACTCTACGTTTTTGTGTTCGGAGTTAGTTATTAATATTTAGCGATTATGAATATTCTTTCACTGAGCAATCCCAATCTTTCACTCATAGAAATGTAATAAGTTCAAATACGGTAGATGCTAATTAGTAGTCCTCATTGCTAATTATCAGATTATCCAAGATCAATTCAAACCTAACTTGATAAAATCAAATATAATGCCTATTAAGTTCAGTTATTACTTATTTCGACATAAATGGCAATAACGCTCTAACATCTTTGTCGATTGTTCTCATTTCCTAACGTTCAAACTCTTAGTTTTCTTATATTTCTAAATATGCACACATACACTAATATATTACCGTTTGTCTCTAATGCATATTTCGTTAACAACATCTTGCCGCCTCTACTTTACCATTTAATAAATAGGAAATGAAATTCACATCAATTACAACAGTCGAAAAGGCACGTCTTTTTCATTCAGAAATCTATTGTTAGGCCAACTCGTCAATAGTGTATACGTTTTATTCTAACAAAGTTTAACATCTTTACATCAATGAAATAAAACAATTTAATGTCCTAATATAATTCTTTTATTCACGGTCGACGCTTAGCCATGATTGATGAGGAAACTGATGACATACTCTACTCGAAATAATCCTCTGGAACTGTCAAAAAACAGGAAGAAATTAGATTTCTAGACATAATTGACAATAACCTGTGTTTCTGTTTGCTGTGTGATTAATGGTGTTTTTATTGTTAGTGTCAAGTATGGACAAAGTCTACACATTGTAACAAGATATGTTTGACCGTTAACGGTGCAAAACAGGGTATACGTTCTGGTAATTGCTCACCTTGTAATAAGTATGCATGAGTATAACGTGTATGCCCTATCCTGGGCTAGAACAACTTCTTCTCGACGAATGTGTCGACTGGAAGAATGCAGTTCCCCGAGTAACGCTTTAATTGAATGGAGTTTATTGTTCACTGACAAATACCATGCGGATTGCCTAGAGTTACGAATATATGTGTTAATACAACTTTTAAAATCAGTATAAGGTAATTTGGCATTATAAATATGTAAATCTAATGCTGCCTTAGCAGCACAATCAGCTCTATCATTACCACGTATTCCTACATGGCTTGGAAGCCAACCGAAAATAATAACATTATCAACTATAGGAGAATTGTACTTTTTTAAAAGTTGAAGCACAACTGGGTTATCACGTTTCGTATTACCCAGTGCTGGAAGAGATGAAACGGAATCAGAAAACATTACGAAATGGTCATCATCAGATTCCCGAATATAATTTAAGGAAAGTTCAATTGACTTAAGTTCAGCTGAAAAGATAGAGGCCTTGTCAGACATTCGGCTCTTATTTGCTGCGTTTGTGAACAACAGTTGCTGCAGCTACCTTATCTCTATCTTTAGAACCACCTGTGTATATATATATTGAAAGTTACTGTATTTTGATTTAATTTCATTAAATTTCCTATGAAAGATAGTAGGATATGTACTAGATTTGTAACTATTACAAAGATTAAATCTAATTGTTGGTGTTTCCGAAGTCCACGGTGGCATTTGTGGTACTTTGTACTTGGCGATCAAATTTAGGTCGATTTCATTGTCTTTTAATTTTGGTTTAATACGAAGACCAATTGGTCGAATGGCCTTCGGTTTTCGATCAAAAAGAGGTTCATCATTAGGGTTAAAAACGGTATCGAAAGATCGGTTTGAAGGGTTAGATTAGTAAT
The DNA here is from genome assembly GCA_037043455.1 of Cyrtodaria siliqua. Lineage (NCBI taxonomy): Eukaryota > Metazoa > Mollusca > Bivalvia > Adapedonta > Hiatellidae > Cyrtodaria > Cyrtodaria siliqua. The sequence goes on along the minus strand of JAWPHD010015151.1, from coordinate 6,462 downwards.
GTAATGACATATTGAAGGGCTAAATTGTCCCGTCTATGAGACGGTGATGGTTCATTGGTTTCATCATATATATATTTCGGCTGGTGATGTACGAAAGGCACCTAAGGCGAGTCGTCGTCTGCAAGTATATTTTCCAGTAGTGTAAATGTCTTGGCCAATGTGTTTTTGATATACGAATGTCCCTGTACGCTATTGTTCATAAGAAATACGTGCCTTTTAATAGAAATATTTTGTTTACTAGAAGTGAAACTTTATTTATATCATTGTGCATTTATTCACTATTTTATTTTATTTTTTTATATTTGTATCAGGGCACGTGTTCTTATATATGATTGTATATAGCGCCAAGTGTTGTTTTCTTACATTTGATTGTATAGCACCAAGTGTTCTTATATTTGATTGTATAGCGTCAAGTGTACTTTTATGTACAGAGCCAAGTGTACTTATATTTGATTGCATAGTGTCAACTGTTTTACATTAGACTAAACCCATTTTATTTTCAAATGTTCTGTTAGACAGGAAATAATGCGGTGGCACGCGGCTGTTTTTCTTTTATTAATTACTATACGCTGCATCTTTGATAACTGTGACGTGTCAACGATAACAAAGCCTCAGTGTACGTATATATCATCGCACTATGATAAGAAATAACTTTCTTCCTATTGAACCTACTTCCTATAGAACCTACTTCTAATATTGAGCAGCTGCTACTACGGAATTTAATCTAAAATACGCCAGTAAGTGTAATGTGAACAATCATGACAACAAATGGAAGGTAATATTAATGATCAATTACCCATATATATTTTACTGTAAATGATGGTGATCACATTATTATTGGTTATAAAGTGGAAGCTAATTGTGTGTATTACTATCGCTTAGAAAATATTGTCTGTAAGTAAGCAGATATTGAGCATAGCCAAATAACTCTTGTTTATTTAGTGAAATGTATACATCATTTAAAATATGAGCAAAAATCCAAATAAGTCTGTAGTAATATATTCGTGAGTTTGGAAAAAAAAAGGTTTATTTATTGTTTGTAAACAATGTTGGTCCCACAATATTTACAGTTTCTGCTGATCACGTGACAGCCATTAGCGCGTTAGGTTTTCTATATAGTATGTATTGCGTAATATACATGGCCGCTTAGCTCAGTTTGTAGCGCTCTCGACTATTGAGATGTCAGTATTATTACCCGCAAGCGTAATTTTAGTTTGGGCTGCGAGTTCAAACTCTCAAAGTGGTACTATTTTTTTGTACCGCTAATGAATTCCATCAAACAATCTTGTTTTTATTTAGTAAATATTCAGTAATGGTAAGTGTTTAATGTTTGTCGACGTAATTATGTCGTGTATTATAAGCTAAAAGTTACGGACATTGTCCCTTTAAGCATTAAAATATAATTCATCTCGTGCCTGAAATTGTTTCGATTAATTAGGATAATATGGCAAGAGTGAGGGTCAGTTTACCCTTACACCTGGTCAATAAAAACAGCGGCTTTTTCATCACTGACCATTCCAAGGCAGTACCCCTGTTGTCAACCCTTTAGTTTTGTGCTTTCACGTACTTTGCTTCTAGATGAGTACTATCTATGTAATTGATGTTTGTTGTGTGCGTGTTTTGGTTGACTGCGTTACGTGAATGCTATATTTACAGTTTTTTCCTGATAAAAAATGTTTACATGGTAAAATTAAAAAATATGTACATCCTTATAGAAATATGAGAAAAGTTTTAATAAAACAACAATGAGTATTTTATAATAACAGAGAGGGACGGCAGGTCAGAGGAAGAAGGGTTGAATTGGGACGGATAGAAGAAAAAACGAGAGTGGACAAAACGGGAGATCTGCAAACAGGCCATATTTAATAAAGTAAATGTCATTTACCCACCACACGTGCGTTTTTTGTTGAACTGTGAGTAAGAAGCAATACAGCACCGTTCAATTGCTAAACTTTTTCTTCAAATAATTCATTGTTTTAGGTAATTTTTCACTGAATCTTATATGCGTACCTTAATCATGATTTTATTATAACCACATTTTATTTGTTAAAAATACTCGTTGTTTTGCTGAGTGTTAAATATGTTATATTGTATTTGTAAGAGTTACCCACTCAGTCATTTCTAGCACACGTACGTACACAACTAAATGAGAAAAATGGTCCTATCACAGCACCCAAACACAATGGCACCGTAGATCCGCACTGTACCACAAACAAAGAGCAAATTAACTATACAATGTAAATATAGAATACACCACAGCAATGTGTGACAGATACCACCTCCCAAGCTGGTCTGTGATAAATTACAGTGAACACGAAATGAGATGAGACTGCTGTCTGGCTATCAACTTTACAGTGACAAAAGTCGGTAACATTTTTGATGTCTGGGACTTTGTTGTACGTGTTTTTGGTTGATACTAAAGAGTGCTGCTAACTCAAAGTATTGTACATCTTATAGCATCGATGACACTATCCTCATAAATGAATATGAATATAAAACAATATCCATTATTTTATTATCAGTGTTCTTTTAAATCTTCTTTCGAACATACCATTTGCAATCGTCTTCTATCTCCCTTTATGGACATTTAATTTTAAATATTTTTTTCTAAAGCCTATTAGTAGAAATCCAATAGGATAACTGTATTCTAGATTTCTATTCATGATTAATATGCATTTATGAATGATGCAAAGAAATATAGAAATATCGGACAGGAAAAGTAGCATTCAAGGACGACAGTCAACCACAAAACACAAAAACAAACACGCGAACAGACAAACGAGAAGGCAAAAGTAATAAAAAATGCAAACGACATCACAAACACAAAAGGGTTGGCAATAGGGCTACCGCCTTGGAACGGTCAGTGGCAACAAAGGCCACTGGGGGGTTTAAACCGGTTCTAGGGTGCACCAAACCTCACACTTACCCCAATCTCATCCGATTAAAACAGGACAGTGTAAATAAAGAAATGCCCGCCATGATCTAATCACTAACCAACAAGGCAGCATCAATAGGCGATATAAGTAAAACACAAATATGCAAAGACTGCTTTCTTTGCCACTGACATTTCAATGGCGATAGCCCTATTGTCATCCCTTATATAGAGAATAGTATGTCAGTGCCTTCCACTATCAAGTTTATTAGGCGAGGCTTAGAAAACGAAGAATGGCGAGGCTCATAAACTTGATAGTAAAAGGCACTGACATAATATTCTATTTATCATGTAGATTATCCATATTTTCTGAATGAATTACGATTATTACCTATTTCTCAGAATGGTACGCTTATCGAGGACGTGGCCATGTTGTGTCTTTTGTTTGTTTTATGACGTTAGGAAAAGTTACGTGCATGACGTCAGATAACGTTACGTACAATAAACGCCGAGGGATTCCGCATTGACTTGCTCTATATGTCAGTGCCCAATAAAGCAAAATTTAATAGGTCATCCCTTTATTAGGCAGAAAAGTGCATATCTGCATGATAAATGTTTGTATTGTCGTGCCCTCAAGTGTTAATTCTTTTGTTGCTCTGGCTTCTGCCAAGCCATTGAGTACCTTCTTTGTGGCTTTCTAGGCTATTTGTTTTCTATTTATATGTACACGAGCATCTTTGTGTTTCACTTATATTGCCTATTAATGCTGCCTTTTTGGTTAGAGAACAGTTCTTGGCGGGGACTTCTTTATTTACACTGTCCCGTTTTATTGGGTTGACAGTAGGGTACGTGTGAGGTTTGGTACACCCTAGAACCTGGTTTAAACGCCCAGCGGCCTTTTTTGCCACTGACCGTTCCAAGGCGGTAGGTCTATTGTCAACCCTTTCGTGTTTGTGATGTCTTATTTGGCCTTTTATTCATATTTAAAGTTGTTCTTTGTTTCTTTGTGTGTTTGTGGTTGACTGTCGTCCTTGAATGCTGCTTTAGGTGGACTGTGGTATATGAATGATTGATTTTTATACCTACTTTTATTTAGATAAATTAATAAAAGTATAACTATGCCGTTTTGTTTTGCTTTTCAAACAGAACATAAATGATTCATTGATTGATTACAATTCGCTTTCTGAACAATTTGCAATTCAATATTTTATTTGGCATAACATTTACATGTTTGATGCCTAACAAGATCAGTATATATCTGATGGAATTAATGAATGCAAATTGTTGTACTGATCCGATCAGTAAGACGCTAGTTTCTGGACCTATTGGTATTGTTTTTAGACATGTGACAGTAATATTGCGTGACATCCTAAATCATCTCTAAAGTTTCTAATATACCCAGTGAACTATTTTGTTTATGGCTGATAATTAGCTTGATTGTTACGGAGACCTCTGATATCACGACTGAGTAGGTGTATACATAACTGGCAAAATGGTGGCCTTGTTATTCAGCATTTTGGTAAAAACTAGTTATACACAGAACACAATCAACTAAAACATGCATTAAAATAAACACGTTTTAAAGACACATTTCCCAACGCTACTTGGTCGTTGAAAAAGCATGGGAAGCTTGAATATTTACAGCCAGCACGCTTCATGGCTGATCAACTCAGGTACATAAATTAAGGCCCGCTCTTAGTTTTTTATTTGTAGAGCCTTGCTATATTGAGGGTAAGAATAGTTTACAACACTTTGTAATTTACTTTAATGAAGAAATATATGTTCATAGTCTAGCTTTTGAATACAAAACTTATCTGGAATTTCTTAATTGTTTTTAGACCAAAAATCAGAGCACAGTGACACAATAAATATACAACATTCTTTAATGTGTTATTATGTGTACTGGTCACAAATGCTTTATTGGGTGGGCCTCATAATCTGAAAAAAAATTGAATATCACACTTTGCTCATGAAATTGCATGGCTAACAGCGATTTACAGTTACCTATAGAAATTCTCTTCCCCCCCCCCACCCCCCACCCCACTCCCCACAAATACAATAGGCTCGAAATATGTCTTTAACAAACACAAAGGGGATGACAGTAGGGCTTCCGCCTTGGAACGGTCAGTGGCAAAAAGGCCGCTGGGGTTTAAACCAGGTTCTAAGGTGCACCAGGCCTCACTCTATAAACAGAGTGATCCCAATAAAATAGGACAGTGTACATAATGAAATCCCCGCCATGCTATATTCTATAAACCATCTTTTGAAATAATGGTATCAATAGATATATAAAGAATGTTAGAAAATAGCAAGGTACGATTTATGAAATGTTTATTGCATTATGAACATATAAACAGCTTTCTAAACTGATTGGAAGAAATTCAAATGATTGCCTAAATATATTTAGATACTAATTATGAAACATAATGTACGATTGTCGGAACAAAGCAAAACAGAAATGTTTTCAATCATTTCATTAAATATTTCTTTCTTTTGAAAAAATCGCATAGAGTTTATAATCAACATCATTATACACAAACATCAAGGATGAGATTAAAAATACATTATAAAATGTTCACATACCCTTTTTTCTTTTGCCTGTCCAAAAGATGCTATATACGATTCGTCAATTGTATATCCCTTTCTTAATAGATGTCGCTTTTTTTGATAAGATTTTCGAAGTGACATCCTAACAAAAGCATATCAAATATTCACATTTCAACGAATTATATTCACACGGAAAGCACGTTCGTTATCCTAGCAAATATTGATATAGACTGTTCCAACTTTAACAGCAGTAAAGCAGCTATTTTTTAAGTATACCGGTCGTAGATTATATTGACATTTTCATCTTAACACTTGCGTTAAATTACAAATACGTCTTCTTCAATAGGTCTATGAATATGCATTAAAAGTGTAGATATTTAAAATTAATGCAAATAAATCATGATATTTCTATTGATACCAACAATGTCGCCATGAAACTGTAGACATCCAGACAGTCAACAGAAACAAAATCGATTAATCCACTGTTGTCGTAACAAAGTATTCAATCACAATACCCTACCTCAAACTGGATTTCAGGATGTTTACAAATGCTTAGAATCCACCTTTCCCTCCAATATATCGTAATTAATGCCAGAGTCATTCAGTTCAAACAACATGAGTTCCACTGTCTTGTCAGGATTAATTAAGCATTCCATACGCAAAGTACTTCACACGTACCAACAGATTCTGGTCTGCATGTCTAACACTTTGGCGTAATATGATGCTTGCGTTCCATATATACAATTATTATATGAATCCATTAAATATTAATCTATAATACTGGCTACTTTGTTGTTTCCTGATAAGCAGTTCTTCGTAAAATCATTGCCCGTAGAGACACATTTAAATGTGTATGTATGACCCTTATGGCATGTGTCTGGGAGGCCGAGTTAATTAGAGAAATCAACTGTAAGCAACGGGAAGATGACAAAGACAGGATAGACGCCCGTCAATCTTCGTTTGTTTCTAGTTGCGCCTAGTGTCAATTAAGAATTGATGATATTTCTTGCGAATGGACTACGGGCTACAAATACAATTTATAT
>JAWPHD010015150.1:17500-56934 GCA_037043455.1 Cyrtodaria siliqua | reverse complement strand
TAGAAAGCCACAATAAAGGTACTCAGTGACTTGGCAGAAGCCAGAGCAGTAAGAGAATAAACCATTTAGGGCACGACAAGAAAGATCATAGACAAACATCAAAAGCCACCGTCCCAATGGGCTTTAGGTAGGCGTCATCATAGGGTCCACAGCCTGTCCGGTCATTGTACAATTAAAGAGGAAAGCATAGTGGCGAACTGTAAAAGATTCCACCACCAAGCATGCAGTACGTTGCAAAATGATACGGTCATAACTTCTTTAGATAAACTTTTTAACAAGTTTAACAAAGATAGTATAAAAGTGATCATAATCAAGAATCTTACGAAGTTTATAAATCACATCATCATAGAAATCAGGTTGTGATAGTCCTTGTCGCAGAAGTGGCCTTAAATTATTTTTATATTTGGAAAAAAGATCAGGTCTACGATAATACAATTTTGCAAAGGTTTTACGAAGTTCATGGTAACGGTAACCCTGATTGAGTAACTTTTTAGTTATACAAAGATTACGAATATTAAAGTCCTCAACTCGTGTACAAGCTCTAGAAAAACGAATAAGTTGAGACACATACACCCCATAAGAAATTGCTCGGGGAACATCCCCATACAAGTGGGGATAATTAACAATGTCAAATTAAAATCATCTCTCTTGTCATAGATTTTGCTAATTATTTTACCATATTCAATCGAGAGATCTAAATCAAGAAAAGAAGCCTTATTATCAGATATATTAGCTTTGTTAAGCTGAAGTTCTTTAGGATAAATATAATTAACCATATCTGGAAAGAAAGGGTTGTCAATGTTCAATATGTCATCCAGATACCGAGAGGTGTCATTAAAGGCTTCAATAACATCTGCCTGGGTATCTGGTGAACGACTCAACATGAAATCTCTTTCATAGCAAAATAAGAACAAATCTGCGACAAGTGGTGCACAGTTCGTAACCATAGGGATACCAACAATTTGTCTAAAAACGGTGGTTCCATACCTGACGAAAATATTATCTAATAGGAAGATGAGTTGTTCACAAACTTCATTGCAAATCCACATAGTATAATTGTCTAAACTGCCGTTAGTAAAAAACGCTTTTATATTATTACATGCCAAAAATGTAGTATTTTCTCTAGCGAATGCTTTTTGAAGAAGAGAAATTAGCTTGTCTTTAATAAGGTGATGTGGTAATGTATATTGATGAACTTTGACCTTTATTTAAAATATTATCAAAAACGTCTCCTGAATTTTTTATATACCAAAATAAATGAATCCCAGGGTTTTCATAAGTTTTATCACAATATAGTTTAACATGATCTTTAACGGCAGTAAGACAAGAAGTTAAAAGTTTGGAGATGTTTGTTGTGGTGCAGGCACTAGAATTCGAAATAAAGCGAGCCTTATATGGATTTTTATGTAATTTAGGAATCCAGTTCATAGTAGGCAGTTTATTTTGCTTATCGTTAACACAAGCCTTGAAAGTAGTGCACCGAGTGATATGTGCGGAAACAACATCATCTTCATTAGAATTAACTGGAGTATACGAATTGGTGCTGCCGAGATCCAGAGATAAAACATTGACGTAATGTAGGCGTCAAACAATAATTACATTATAAGCTGCTTTATCTGCAGGAACTAAAACAAATTTATTATTAAATTCCTGAATTCCCGATTTTAAATTACGAAAGGAAAACCTAGGTCTCGGAGGAAGTAAAGAGGGGTTAGTATTGTAAAAGTTAATACGTGTATCTATAATTTTCGGAATTGACTTTTTCCAAGTAGAACGTGAGTTTGGGTCCGCATGTTCTCTACGACACCATTTGATACTAAAATTTCAATGGAGTGGACGATCTGGGCACGACAGGCATTAAAATCAATAGGTGAAGGTTATCTATATTTAGGACCTTTCGAAAAAAAATGCCGAATACGTTTATCAATAATATCAAAATTACCAGTGATGACATGACCTGCTGGAGCATAGCAAAATGTTGATGTGTTGCATTCACATTCCTTAAACCTCTAAAATAAAATAAAATAATATCTGTCATTGCTAAGTCGTGTTTACCTGGAAATGTTCTAGTACTATTTGCAGTGGAGGATTTATTGTAGTTTTGTCCAATGACAATGTCAGCGATAATACCGCGGAGTTGATTTCCTTTGCGTCTTGTTGTGCTCTGTGTCAGAAAACAAAATCTAAATCAATGATCATAAAAAAATAGACATTGCAGACAATCAATTCACCAGGCACTTGTTTTTATGATCTTGGTAATGGAGGAAAGTGTTTTTGCTTATTTTACGTCATTATTGTATATGTTACATTTACCTGTGCCAATATATATCATTCTGTATTTCTACCAAAACTCATTTACGGTCCCTCATTTAGACTCTTTTCTGCAGTTAAAATATGTCAAGTGATATCCAATTTACGTTTTAACTTGAAAACAAATTACACAGAAATAAACAGTTATTTACCCAGTATCTTTGGTTTGTGTAGGCAGAATCCCTGTAAGATTTTTGTAAAAAACAGCTGAGTAACTTGCCGCGATTGTGCCTGTAATAAAATTATTAAAAGATAAGTAGAATATGTAATGTATATTTAAACAAAAAAGTATGTAAGTATAGTTACAGTAAATATGTTAAACTGTTTCATATGTTGATTAAGAAGGGCATACATTGTTTTTTATCACAATGGTTCTTGTTTAAACAAAATGTTATTTTTAAAAAACGCATCTGTTGTGATTACTTAGATATGAAATAATAAAATAGATTACACACATACATGTAACTTTATTGAAGTATATCTATGCATATCGTTTCATTGTAAGTACAGAAAGGGACTTAGCTCTGAATAAAGTCCGCAATCTGTATGTGTATTCTTACAAGTGTACGTATCAACTAGTATGGCAAATCCGAACGTGCTCGATAAGTATTTGTTTATTTTATTGTTAGGATTGATTAAGTATTTCTGTATTTATTTATTTTTTAATTTATTTACTTAATTTATCCTATTGCATTTAAATAAATACACCACAACGAAACGGTTATAAGTCCAACAGGACGAGCAGAATTCACAGGATACATTCACTCCAACAAGTATTACAAAACCATACCTCACTCTTTCCCTGTCAATAAACAACAGGACAGTGCAAACAAAAATAATCCCCGCCGAGTTAACCCTTTACATTTGAGAAAGCGTAAATACGTGTTATAAGAAGAAACACAGATATGTTCATGTATATAATATATCAAAAATAAGTCAAACCTAAGAAGCTAATATCATATGTACTCGCTGACTTGTCTGAGGTCAGAGCATCAAGGGGAAAACCGTTAAGGGTACGACAAAACGGAGTAAAGGACATTCATCAAACGGTTCCCGCCTGAAAGGATCTAGGAATACGTTGTCATAGAGTCCATCGCCCGTTCGGTCGTTGCACATTCAAAGATGAAAGCATAATTGAAAACTGTAGAAGGATCTACAACTAAGCATGTAGTCCGCCGCAGAATATTTCGGTCGTAATCTCTGTTTATATATGTTCTAATGATTTTAATAAATAACTCACTTAATTATCACGACCGATAATCTTCCTAAGTTTGTAATCACATCTCTATAAAAGAAGGGTTGGGATACACCTTGTCGCAGAAGTGTTTTAAGTTCATTTATCAGGTAAGGTACCGATACAAGCCTAGCTCAAACAACTTCTATCTGATAGAAAATATTGTAATATTAAAAAGCAGGCCTACCGTTACCATAAACTTCGAAAAACCTTTGCAAAACTTTATTATCGTAACCCTGATCTACTTTTTAAATATAAAAGTAATTTAAGAACTCTTCTGTGACAAGAACTATCACAACCTGACTTCTATGGTGATGTGATTTACAAACTTCGTAAGATATTTGATCATAATCACTTTCTTACAATGTTTTACACATGTTAACACGTACTGCATGTTTAGTGGTAGACCCATTTGCAGTTCGCCACTATGCTTTCCTCTTTGCGTGTGCGATGACCGGACCGATTGTGGATTCTATGATGACGTCTGCCTAAGTCCTTATTAGGACAGTGTTTAATATTGTCTTGTCGTACCCTTAACGGTTTGTTCTCGTGTTGCTCTGTTTTCTGCCAAGTCATTGAGTACTTACTTTATGGCTTTCTATGATTTTGCTTTTTTATATTATATGTACATGATCATTAATGTGTTTTACTTATATTTCCTATTAAGGCTGCCTTGTTTGCTAGAGATTATAACCTGGCGGGGATATCCCGTTTATTGGGATAATAGGGTAAGAGTGAGGTTTGGTGCACCATAGAACCTAGTTTAAACCCCCAGCGGCCCTTTTTGTCACTGACCGTTCCAAGGCGGTAGCCCTATTGCCAAAACTTTTGTGTTTGTGATGTCTTATCTTAGTTTTTATTCATATTTAAAGTTGTTATTTGTTTCTGTGTGTGTATGTGGTTGAATAACGTCCTGTTAGTTATCGCACTGTCCGTCCGTCCGTTCGTCATTCCGCAGTTCGTGTCCGGACTGTACCTTCAAAATCCCTGCATGGATTTTTAATTAACTTGGCACAAGTGATCACCATAACAAAAATGAGATATAGGGTCCTATAGAAACCACAGCGTCCGAACGCAATGGCATCGTAGGTCCGCACTGTACTGCAAACAAGGACTTGATAATACAATGAAAGACACAAAAAACAACAGAAAGGGTGGTGAGGACAGGGTTACCGACTTGGAACGGTCAGTAAGCAATAAGGCCTATTGGTTAGCTTGAATTGATTTTATATGCGCACAATCCTAGCTATTATCCTGTATTCAGCGCCCAAATAGACAAGACAGTGTAAAGAAAACTACATCCCATCAAAAGTAATTCTCTAACAATAAAGTCCACATCCAGAGAAACTAACTAAAGAAACATAATACAAAATAATAAACATTTCAGGGTGTATCCAGGATCGTACTGAACAACCATAGTAGTTGTAGCTAAAGAGAAAACCAATCTAGGGTACGATCAGAAAACCCGAGGGACGAAAGCTCATGCACCCACCTCTCTTAGTTGGGGTTTCAGTAGGTACTATCATAGAGTCCCAAGAGGTAGTCCAGTCATCGCAAAAGTGAAAAGTGAAGCGTAATGACTGACTGTAGAGGTGTCAATCACTAAACATGCAGTGCGCTGTAAAACCAAAGGGTTATATCCTTTTTTGACGAACTTCCTGATTAAATTTGTAAAGCGGTCAGGAAACACGTCAGACCCCTTTAACTTTTGAAGTTTATAAACCACATCTCCATTCAATGAGGGTTGTGATATATATGCCTAGTCGCAGAAGTGTTTTAAGGTTGGTGTTGTACTTTTCCAGCAGGCCCTCGTTGCGGCGGTAGAATTTAGAGAAAGATCTACGTAGTTTGTGATAACGAAAACCCTGCTGAAGAAGTTTACTTGTAATAACTTGATCCATAACAAGACGCGCGCGCAAAACTCACACCGTACCTCAAAGGTCAAGGTCACACTTGCAGTTCATATGTCAAAAACAGGTACGCATTTCGTGTCCGGACCGTAACGTCACATCCCCTGCAAGGATTTTTAAATAACTTGGCTCAACTGATCACCCACCATAACAAGACGATGTGCCCGCGCAATACCCAGGTCCGTACCCCAAAGGTCAAGGTCACACTTGCAGTTCATACGTCAAAAACAGGTACGCATTTTCGTGTCCGGACCGTAACGTCACAACTCCTGCAGGGATTTTTAAATTGCTTGGCACAAGTGATCACCATAACAAGACGATGTGTCATGCGTAAAATCCAGGTCTTCAAGGTCAAGGTCACACTTGGAGTTCAAAAGTCAAATCGTGTCCGGTCAATAATTCTGGCATTCATGGACGAATTTTCAAATAACTTGGCACAAGTGCTCACCGCAACAAGACAATGTGTCGCGCACAAAATCATGGTCTGTGGTCGTAAGATCAAGGTCACACTTAGAGGTCAAAGATCAAATCGTGTCCGGTCAAAACCTTTTGCATGCCTGGACAGATTTTCAAATAACTTGGCACAAGTGCTCACCACAACAAACGACGTGTCAGGCACAAAATACAGGTTCATGGCGGTTTAAGACGTGTTACAAGTGATATTACCTTTCATGAACTGTCTCAGTACAGCCACCGAGTCTGCTACTTTTCTCACTTGTTTGTGTTTGTTGTTTCAAAAGAATCTCATTTTCAGCTTGTATTCAATATGGTATTTTGTCACATAAAAACAATAATCACTCATCAATATTCCATCGTCTTATGCGGTGAAACTTTGCTGATTGTATACATGGCATTATTTGTGTGAATTAGAATAAATCAATTAAAGTACCTTTCAATGCTTCCTTTTGGAGAATAAGACCACTAGAAGAGTTGAACGAATTTGTATTGGATGGACTGGGAAAACTTATATCGGAATTTTCATCAACTTTGGATACAACCAATACTGGAAACCAAAATATAGATATCGTATTTCATACAAAACTTATTTTATTTTCAATAATATTTGTATTATTTCAAAAGTAAAACAAATGTGTGTTGTACCTTATAAGTTTGGCATTATAACATTACGATCTTAAGCTTGCATGATGTTAAAGAAAGTTTGCAAATGTTCAGTTTATAAAACAAATCACCATTTTACATTATGAGTATCACTAGAAACAACAATCAAATGAAATAAATATTCTAATAAAAACGCTAAAATACAAACCCATATTTTTGTTATCGATAGTTCTTTTCGTTTCGTTTGGTTTCAACGATTTAGCAATAGCTTCAGCATATGTGTCGATTACCTGCAGGACCTTATCTGCACCGCGGCGGCTTGTCTACAAATGAAATGATAAGACAAACCCATAATACATTTAACATTATTAAACACGTGCTGTTTTACTGAACAATCATTTGATGGTGTGTATGAATGTAAGCAGGTAAAATATATATATACCCCATTTTTAGTAATGCAGCAATGTATTTCTTGAACGCTTTATAGAAAGAAAATATAACGTTAGTTATGTTAATTCAACACTTCGCTGCAACCCAATTACATATTCAACAGCAATTGCAATTCACTTAAACCGATGGACAAAGTATTTACTATCAGTCAAGAAACAACGGAATGCGGAAAGTCTACGGTTCTCGAAGCGCTCTACTGTAAGAGTATGGCTGGATAGTATCACCTCACATGTAACCTATTAATGAAATATGCTGGAATAGATATAGAGAATATTATGTCAGTGCCTTTTACTTTAACTTTATTAAGTTACCCCTTCATTAAGCAGAAAGGTGCATATCTGCATGATAAATGTAAATGTTTTATATAAGAGCCTGTTCACTTTGGACGTCATATACTATGTATCGAGGTTCTTACAGCTATTGAGTAGATAGAATACTTTTGGAATGTTTAGTGAGTAGTTTAGGTGTGACAACTATCCTGTAACTTTGCATGAAGTTAACTCGGTTTTTATTTTGGCAAACGTCATGCCCTAAGCTTTTATCAATCCCTTTTGCTGTTTTAAACGTTGCGACAGCTTTGGATCTCTGAATTTGAGCATAACTCTAGTTTCAGAAGGTAAATATAATCAAGGACGTACCATACGCATTGGAAATGGTCTTATAAAAAGGTAGATATTAAATTCAAACAGGAAATGCATCATTCAAGGACAGCAGCAACCAAATAAAAACAGGAATAGAAACAATTAACAGTTTTAAAGACGAGCAAGACAAGACATCACAAAAATAAAAGGGTTGCCAATAGTGCTACCGCCTTGAAACGGTCAAAGTATAATATGCACTTCTGAAAATCTGATTACTATCTCAAAAGAAATATCGAACGTAAGATTTTCCAGAGTAGGGCCGTCGAATTTAAGGGTAAAACATTAATTTAGGACCAGCAACATGACATGGCAAGCTCAACAGTAAAGTACATGAATACTTTTCCAAGCGTTAAACTTCATTGATGTTTTGAGTCATTGTTACATATTAATATTTGTTACGGCTCTAGAGAAGCAATTATCACATATACTTCTATATGCCAGTGGATATTTCCTTGCGCGTCTTTACTCCCTTATTACATGAGGCTGTGATATTGGATTTCATGGGCATTTGAATAATATTAGGAATCCACTTGAACGTCTCTAAAGTTTCATGAATATAAGAGAAGGAACAATTCATTTTTATATGAAAACACAGATCTATACTGACGACCATCTTGGTTAAACCGAATCGAGTTGAATTTCATTCAGACCCAACTGCATGTCATGCAGATATCTTTAGTAGATATTCCGTAAGAATACATTCTTTAAAAAGAATTGTATAGCATAATTATATTCAAAACGTGAGGTTGTTTGTTAACCTGAGACCTTTTTTGCCACTTACAGTTCCCAGATAATATTCCAGTTGTCTAAACATAGGAATTGTTATTTTTGTTTGTTTTAAAAGCGTATTTTTTAGTTGACTGTGTTCTGTATATGCTACATTTCCTGAATGACTTTAAAGCTACGTTTAAGTTCGAAGAAGTAGTAAAGTATTTAAAGTCATTCATGTAGAAGGAAGAGTAGTATTCACAGAATACAGTCATTCCAACAAGTATTAAAACACGTTTTGTCGAAATGAATTTCGTATTATATCTATATGACATGTCAAGTTAAAATGTATTTAATCACATAACATGGATTCTGAGAGTGTAATAAACACTTATTTCTTGTAATACACAGGAAAAATATCTCGGCATGAAATTCGTATGTTTTACATATGTGATAAATATGTATTCCACATATGTTTTTCATATGACAGTAACACGTATGTTATACATATGAAAATATTGTTAAAACCTAAACAGTTAACTTTGTTAAACCATTTTCTACAATATTCTGCATTTTTGTTTATAAATACTTTATGTATTTTATGCATAATAGTTTCATATGAAATACATATGTTTACATTTCATATGAGACACATGTGTATTGTTTTAACATGAAAAATATATGTGGTACATATGTGACACATATGTATCATTTACATACGAGATACATATGTAAATAAAGTAGAGTATGATAATGGACCTTTGGAAACGGCCGAAAACGATACATACGAAATATTGCAGTCTCGGTTTGATTGGGACTGTTCATGAGCGGTAGTGAAATATGCTAGCTACCGCTCACGCCTTCTAGCCCTGGGTTGAGCAGAACTCAATATTAATAAAATTAATAGTACAAAATTGTAACCATCCCGAAGATGGCATGCATATGGCGCTGGACATGGAGATTTATCTCTCCTGTGTCGTACGGCGTATGGTCGCAGTATCTAATAAAAATCTATGCCCCGAAGAGCGAAATAAACATAATGGAATTTATTTGGGAGCAGCGGTTATGAAGCCTGCATATTACAAGTAACATTCAAAAGACTAACAACATGACTTATGTATGAAAGAAACATACAAATTATAAGAAAGTAACACATATGTGGCACATGCCACAACATATTTCCTGTGTACACTTGTGTATTACAGATACAAACGAGGACCGAATCACTGTGTTTGTGTACAGTAAAAAATGTAATCTCAATTGTTTGCATACGATACGTTCAGATACGTTATATATCCATCCTTATTTGAAATCTTACTTTATAAAATGCATGTAAGTAAAGTTAAATTTAGTTGAAGGAGTCGCATTATTTGTAGAGCGAACGCGTTACAGCCGCGTAACGTAGCCGACGTCAGAATAGAATATAATAGAATAGGATCGAATAGAATAGAATAGAACACGATTATTTCATTCATGGGTCATATAGTATACAGAATATAATCACATAGTTAACAATACAAAACCATATAGTTTAATATTACAAGTTAACAAATGCAAGCTTGATTTTGATTAGAAAAGGAAACAAAAATAATACAGTCAATATAATAAACAAATCTGGATAGTTTTACTATAGCAGACTTCAATAGATCTATGGAGATTTATAATAACAATAATAATCCTATTGACAAACGCCCTGCTATTTATATTGACCAGAGTTATACACCTGTCAGGGTGACAGTGAAAGGATGAAATATTCAACTGAATTATGTTATTTAAGTAAATCTGACCTTTGGTGGTAGCACTTGTATAAATAGTTAGATAAAATGGTAATGACTTCAGTACTTTCATTACTGAAGAGCCAAACAAATGTCTGCACTGTTGACATTGTTTTAAAGTTACTACAAAGCTTTTTTATCTATTCAAATAATTCTTGTCTGTCTGCCTCATAGTGGTTACGGTTACTTACAAAATGTATTTCATCCTCCACTATCCCCAAATTACAAATGTTACATAATCTTTCTTCAGGTGGAACTTTATTGTATCTACCAATCTCAGTTTCCAACTTTTGAGCACTTATTCGCATGTTTTAACATTTCTATCTTTATTGATATTCAAGTATGGCTCCCTATGTAGTCGACATTTAAATAGTGAGTATGTTCGTAAGTTTTTACTATACAATAATTTAATAGGTAAATCAAGGTAGTCTAGCACAAAATAAACACTGGAGACCATATTTTTTCTGTTTGCTATCATGCAACCTACAGCTTTCTCTAAGTGCATATGGAAAAAATTAATTGTAGTACATAAAGCTTCCAACGACGTCATGATTTCTCTTAAAAATTGGGGCCGTATACAAGGTAAATTGACAACAATAAAGTAAGGCTATCACGTCGTAGGTGTGTTATGTGATGAATAGAATCTTACATTCGGGACTGTGTATTATTGAGTTTAATAAGCTCGTTGGATAAAAAGATAGGATACTCGGCAGAGCCTCGTACCCTATCATTTTATCCAACTCGTTTATTAAAATCAATAATACACAGTCACTCATGTAAGATCCTCTATATATTGAGAACCTTTTTGATGCAAACCGTTTTTTTTTTAAAAAAGTAATTAATTCGTGACTTTAACATTGCATGTGTATGAGATCAACATTGTATGTGTCATGTCACCACTTATATAGTTATCAATATTCATAATGAATTAATTATACCTAAAACAATATGTGTGTAGAAATAATCTAGAATCATATCCATTATGTTTATTCACTTTTTTTTATCATCACAATTAAAATTAATTTGACGGGGTTCCATAATTATTTCCCCTAGTCTTTAAGGCGATCTGTTTAAGTTTGTGACGTCATATGCCATTCATGTTTGTCCTTTTGCGTGTTTTTGGGTTTACTGGGTTCTGTGAAAGCTGCCTTTCCTGTTCGACCTTTATACTTATTTTTATTCTTTATATAACTAGTTAACACTAAAGTAAATATGTTATTGTTACTTGATTAGAACTATTGTTCTTTCAAATACTCTGATATACGACTGCAACGTTGATTAAAATGTTAATGTAATCCAGGTGACGCGCCAACATCGGTAAAGCTATAAAGCATATCAAAATCTGTAAATGTATGACAAGCAATCTATTGGAGATATTTTGTATATCTGACTTACATTTTTACCGCCATTTTTCGCATTATGCTCTATCGATTTCCACGAGTTTTGGTTACTCACATCCAGAAGATTACTCGTAGTTTGAAAAAATGTCTGTGAAAAGAAACAATGTGATTAAAATTGGCATAATTAAAATGTTTAATCAAAATTACGGTCAAATGCCCTGTAATTCAGCTATTTAATTAAAAGGTTTCTAGTCGTAAGATAGTAAAGAAAGTAACTCGTATACAATGCTAATCACAACCTGACTTCTATGGTGATGTGATTTATAAACATCGTAAGATTCTTGGTCATGATCACTTTCATACTATCTTTGTTAAACTTGTTAAAAAGTTTATCAAAAGAGATTATGACCCTATCATTTTGCAACGTACTCCATGTTTGGTAGTGGACCCTTTTACAGTTCGCCACTATGCTTTCCTCTTTAATTGTACGATGACCGGACAGGCTGTGAACCCTATGATGACGCTTACCTAAAGCCCAATGGGACGGTGGCGTTTGATGTTTGTCTATGATCTTTCTTGTCGTGCCCTTAATGGTTTATTCTCTTGTTGCTCTGGCTTCTGCCAAGTCATTGAGTACCTTCATTGTGGCTTTCTAGGCTACTGGTTTTTTTTTGTATAATATTTACACGAGCATATTTGTGTTTACTTATATTGCCTATCGATGCTGCCTTGTTGGTTAGATATTAGAATATGGCGGGGATTTCTTTATTTACACTGTCCTGTTTTAATGGGATGAAGTAGGGTAAGTGTGAGGTTTGATGTACCCTAGAACCGGCTTAAACCCCCAGTGGACTACTTTGCCACTGACCGTTCCAAGGCGGTAGCCCTATTGTCAACCCTTTTGTGTTTGTGATGCCGTTTGCTTTTATTATTACTTTTGCCTTCTTGTTTGTCTGTTTGCGTGTTTGTTTCTGAGTTTTGTGGTTGACTGTCCTCCTTGAATGCTACTATCCCTGTCCGATCTTTTTATATTTCTATACACAGTGGCAATGCAAGGTGCCGGATCACTAGGATACGGTGATTTCATTACATGGTATATACTAATAAGAGAGAATTTGAACTCCCAACGGCAACTTTCGAAATTTGGGATTAAGATATATATATATATAAAAATTAGAAACACCTCAGGTTGTATCTAGAATTGTACTGACACAGCAAGCCCAAGAAAAACAAACAATCCAGAAAACACGAGGGACAGAGGTTCATGTACCAGCCTCCCCTTTCAGGATGGCAAGGTGCAGTCATGACGTCCCAAAACATATTAAACAATCGACACATCACCTTACCTTACATAGGAGTTTCTTTCTGCAAGAATGTATTCACTGAGGCGCTGCTTCAAATAAAAATACTGAAAAGGGGATTCCTTGGAAGCAACAAACACAAACAAGAGTTGAAATAGCAGACTCGGTTCTATTGAGTCTGTTCATGGGAGGTAGTGTCAAGTGTAACACCCCTCACGCCTCCTAGCACTGGCTTAAGCGATATTCTTCTTTAAAGCCACACAGACTGCGCTTGATGATCCCAAAGGACCAGTAAGTAATAATACTACTGATTTGTAGTCGGGGAACTGCATCCATCATTCGCACAAACATGCAAACAAAACAAGTCGGATCTCTCCTGAACTATTTCCTTTATAATCAAAACCAACATTTTCATATAGTTTCAGTTATAAGGAAAAACAATTTACGAGGCATTTAACGTGTTTCTGTTTACAGGACTAATTATCAGCTAAGGTATGAAAACATAAATTATATTTGGGTTTAGAATAACTAATATCTGCCAAACAAGTAGTAGATGGAGTCTGGTCGTAGCGATTTGGTTTATTTAAATACCGAGATTGGCTGCCCCATCGAGCTGAGATAGATTCATTTTCTTTTGTAGTTTGGTACAGACGCTGCCTCTACCCTAAAGTCCAGTTATCGGATGTTAGAGTATGGTAAAGCGCCGCCCCCTTGTTTGTCTTCAATTAAACTATTTACTACTATGTATTCATCATGGCAATTTCACCAACCATACTACTACATGCTATAATACAACAAAAAGTAAACCAAAATGTTGATCTTTATTAGTCAATATCACCAATTATGTTGAGGACAATAAACGTTGACGTCGAAACTATACATCAATAATAATATTTAATTATTTCTCTAAATGTTTTCCATAGTTTGTTTAATATGTTTTAATTATTTAGATTTCTGCCAAAAACCTGTTAACCGACAGAAGTATAAAATATATATTTATCAATCTTTCGAAAGCATGTCTTTTGCATCAAATATATATATAAACACTATTCATTTCTAGACAATATTGAGTAAACTGAACAATAATAATACCCGAAACCAACAATATATTCTGTATTTATTATTTAAATATTTAGTTTAATAAATGATAATAATATATATATAACCTCTGATTGTTCTGATGTAACTGTAAGGTTTTTGCCTATAGTTGCTATGTTATCCAGAAGATTAGTGACTGCTTCTATTTCTCCATCAGTTATGCCTTCTGTTTGTTTGTCTTTTTCTCCGACAGCTGCTGTTATATTTACTAACTGATTGAGTGCACTCGTTACTCCTTTTTCCGATGGTTTTTCTATGACACCTTCAATCTGTTAATTATTTGAAAAGCCTTAGTTTATAAATCCAAAATGAAATAATGGATTGATAACTGTTTTATTGGGATTCACACATCTGTTTCAAGGTTGTACAATAATTAACACAATTAAGTAACATCCATCTTGCCGTATTGACAATGCATGTTATTTACTATTTGTTTATTATTGTTTAACCTTGAAAAAAAGGGTATTTAGAAAGAGCATGACAGGAAATCTGGAAATCGCCGAACACGATACATATGAAAACATTGCAATCTCAGGTTGATTGAAAAAGTTCATGAACGGTAGTGACACATGCTAGCTACCGCTTACGCCCTCTTGCCCCGGGTTTAGAAGATAATTTGTAACATGAAAAAGAAAGAAATATAAAAAGATCGGACAGGGAAAGTAGCATTCAAGGAGGACAGTAAACCACAAAACACAGAAACAAACACGCAAACAGACAAACAAGAAGGCAAAAGCAATAATAAATGCAAACGACATCACAAACACAAAAAGGGTTGACAATAGGGCTACCGCCTTGGAACGGTCAGTGGCAAAGTAGGCCACTGGGGGTTTAAACTGGTTCTAGGGTGCACCAAACCTCACACTTACCCTACTGTCATCCCATTAAAACAGGACAGTGTAAATAAAGAAATCCCCGCCATGATCTAATCTCTAACCAACAAGGCAGCATCAATAGGCAATATAAGTAAAACACAAATATGCTCGTGTAAATATAATACAAAAAAAACAATAGCCTAGAAAGCCATAATGAAGGTACTCAATGACTTTGCAGAAGCCAGAGCAGTAAGGGAATAAATCATTAAGGGCACGACAAGAAAGATCATGGTCAAACATCAAACGCCACCGTCCAAATGGGCTTTAGGTAGGCGTCATCATATGGTCCACAGCCTGTCCGGTCATCGTACAATTAAAGAGGAAAGCATAGTGGCGAACCAAGCATGCAGTACGTTGCAAAATGATAGGGTCACAACTACTCTTATTTAACTGTCAGTATGTAAAACATCGAATTAAACTAAAATTAACGACTGTGTCAACGTGTCAAATGCATACATGATACAATAAAAATAATACAATAAACTGTTCAAATATAGTTCGAACTGTACGTGTTGCGCTAAACCACACTTACAAATTGAGACTTGAGATGTAGTAATTTACTGATGTTTTCGTATTAAATGTAACTGATTGATACAATTGAAGAATAATAAATATTAATGAATTTAATAAAGGATTAAATTTATCTTCTCGATATCATGTAGTGCTATGCAAAATAGTTCATGTTGAGACTTTCACCAGACACGCAGGTAGATTTCATCAAGTCATTTAATAATATCTCAAGGCATTAGGATGATACACTGCACATTGACAACCCTTTCTTCTCCACTATAACATCTATTAGTACGACATGAATCAACTCAACAAATGTAATATTTCTAATACTGGCATATTTGTGTTGTTCGTATATTTCCTACTTATGCTGCCTAGTTTGTTAGACGATTATAGCTTGGTGGGGACTTCTTTTTGTACACTGTCCTGTTTATTTGGGATGACAAAAGGTTAGATTAAGTGCACCCTAGAGCGTAACCCACCAACGGCCTTTATGCCACTGATCATTTCAAGGTGGTACCCGTAATTTCAACTCTTTTATATTGTAGATCTGGTGTACTTGGCTTCTATTTATCCTTGCAGTTGTTGTTTGTTTTGAATGTGTGTTTTTGGATGATTGTGTTCGTGAATGCTACATTTTCTGTTAACTTGTATACCAACTTTGCCAGATTTTTGATTTTATATTCATATATACAAGCTCTTTGTGTTTTCATCAGGTAAATATGTTATCCAGTTTGGTAAAAGATACAGCCTGGTGGGAATTGCCTTTGCCTACTTTGCCACTGACCGTTCCAAGGCGGTAGCCCTATTGTCAACCCTTTTGTGTTGTGATGTCGTTTGCATTTATTATTACTTTTGCCTTCTTGTTTGTCTGTTTGCGTGTTTGTTTCTGTGTTTTGTGGTTGACCGTCCTCCTTGAATGCTACTTTCCCTGTCCGATCTTTTTATATTTCTTTATTACACAGTCTCGTTTAACTAGGATGGCACTATTATGAGAGTAAGTTTGGTGCAAACTAGGAACTAAATTAAACCCTAACTTACTGAAATAAGATGCCATTTTGTACCCGTTTATGTTTGTAGTGTTGCGGACTTCGCTTCTCGATATTTATTTATCGATATAATTGTGTTTATTGTTAGGTTTCGGTTGACGGCGTTCCGGGAATGCCTCCTTTCCTGTCCGACTTCTATCCACCTTTAATTTATTTGGAATGTAACATCACCACTAAGTTGACTATGCTACATTGCAGTTACATTGTATCATTAAAAACACTTCATTGCATGTTAAAAACGCAATTCAAATGCTATTTTTCTCATCAAAATGTTCCAATTTTATCAACTGTCAACGTATTGGTATACATTAATTTGTTCTATAAAGTATAGCGTTAACTAACACACGAGAGTTGCGGTTATTTATTATGGAATTCATTAATGTTCTAACAGCGATCACTGACTTTCGATTTTAACTAAGGATGGCTGTGTATAGTATTGAGTTGAAGTTAATCCAAAAAGATACAAAATTAGTAACATACATAAATGTTAAAAGGATAATTTTAATATATCGCTGTTTTGACCAAATTACCTTCTGACCATTTCAGGTCGGTAGCCCTGTTTTCACCACTCGTTGAGTTGTGTATTGTCTTTTCAATTGTACATTTAGTTTGCTATTTTTTGTGGTGCAGTGCTGACCTACGGTGCTATTGCGTTTGGGTGTTGTGATTTCTAAAGGACCATTTTTCTCATTAGTTTTGCATGTTTATTAAATGTGCATTAAATAGCATGCTCACCTCTTTCTTTAGATTGTCCAGTTCCTCCCGTACACAGTCATATTTAGGTAAAACCCATTCTCCCGACAAGCTGCACATTCTAGAGGCAGTACCTGTTTATTGTAAATATACCAGTGTCGTCACTCTACATGCATACCTAATATTACATGTAATACATACAATGATATCCCTGAATCTGAAACATAGTTTGTTTTAAAATATTTATGCGTTTTGGTTAGGAGCAGATAAAACTCAGTCTAATCATCATGCTATAAGACATTTTGAATATAATGACATCGACACACTGTAGAACTACGTTTTTGGTTTATTTGAACATAATTAACCTAAAACCCGAGGTAAAAAAGCAATAATAATTATTATAGAAGAATACAAAACTTGTATAGTTATTTTAAATAATATTACCAGGGTGTTTATATTGCATTTAGAACCCCTGATATTAATTCTTAAAATAAAGAACATATTTACCAACATAATTTCCATTCGGTAAAATAGACTGACATGGTTGTGTTGCGACTGCTCCGGGGCTTGTTTCAGCCCAGGTTGCCCCTCGGCTGTCAGTATTCTTAGAACAGGGAGAAACTGTGATTCTATCAGGTTCTGAAAACCAATAAAATAAACAAGCAAAACATGTCTTATAATAATGGCTAAGAACCCCTTTACATTGTTCATTGTATCTTATAAGTGTACGTACTAACTTGTGGTTGTTTCGAAATGAACACTTCTATGCACTCCTATGCACTATAGCGATTATCCTTTAGGTCACACCTTCACAGCTCCCTGGAAGTCATGGTAGGATAAAACGTGTACTATAAAATGTACTAGTGTTCTCTTTAGTTTTAAATATTTGTAATTCATTCTGACAGATATGTGTGTTGTTGTTGCAGTTGAGAAGAACACAGTCTGGAATTAGATGTGCAGACGGCACTGGCACCAATATATGACAGTCGTATGGGTGTTGAAGAAGTGTAGGAATTCTGCTACAAACTGTGGAGTAAAATCCCACAATAGTGCAATGGATGCCACCACTCAAATTTAAAAAAACTTGTCAACGTAACATATTGTGTACGTTTTTCTGTGGGCAAATGCCACGTTTCATAAAATAGTGACTTTTAGGTTCGAAATGGCACAGTAAACTTTATTCGTATAGAAAAATATAGTTAAATTGCGATGTGTAGTGAGACCTTTTAGTAGCTCCTTATATTTTCTCAATATTGTCTGTGAATCTGCAACGTTACCTCCGTATCGTATGTTATTGTTTTCATCAACAATATTGTCTTCAAGAAATTACAACAGGAGAACAGCTATGTTTTTACGAATCAAACGCGAGAACCCTTGTTTTTAAAATGTGTTATGTCGTGTATTCATTTTGTGCCAATGTCAGTCTTTTAATTTTTATGCGGTTGTAATGTTATTGTATTGTATAAACATCGTTCTTGTTTTCATTGTTTTATTATATTTATCAACGACGTATTGTCATCCTATTGTATTTGTGCGTTGTGGGTAGGGAGATAATAACTTTAAATCACTTTCAGCCGTACAATTGTATGATAATTCAACTTCGTGTTCGATGAATAGGCCACTGAAATAATTCCAACCTATTACAAAATAGAAAAGGTTTATCTGTATGTTGGTTTTATTTTTTATTTAAAAACTATAATTAAAGAACTATCAACAAAGTTTAATATATAGAAAAATTAAAGGTTTACTGTTTTTCTTCAGCAAAGAAGTTATTTAAAAGTACAATGTATCATTTATCTATATCTTTGATACTTGTCAATATAGCAAATGTTTTTCAAAGAAAAAACTGTAATCAGGCCTCAAATTATCTACCTGACATTGTCAGTCAATGAGCATGTAATCAGTAAATAAGCAAGCTTTTCGTTCGTTTACAATGACCAGGTAGCATTAGAAAACATGTATTTATGTTTAAAGAGCAAACAAAACGATATTTAGATTCGAGCAAATGAAGTAATGCAAAGTTATATTTGCCTTTCCGGCACTCAGGATTTGATCCATCCCATGATCCAGATGCCAAACAAGTTCTGTGCGAGAAACCGACTATCTGATAACCAGCTATACAACTGTATGAGGCTTTGGCTTGGTACTTAGTGTTTCCTGGCACAGCTAGCGTTACGATTCCATTGTCCGGATGTGTTAATACTTTACAGTCTGAAATATGGTTTCATATAAACTACACCAACAAGTATGAAATGCGCATGCGTATTTTATTATAACATATCCACATTAAATGTATTGCATATTTGCATGTTTCCTGGTACAGCTAGCGTTACGATTCCATTGTCCGGATGTGTTAATACTTTACAGTTTGAAATATGGTTTCATATAAACTACACCAACAAGTATGAAATGCGCATGCGTATTTTATTATAACATATCCACATTAAATGTATTGCATATTTGCATAATTATAAAACACGTACAATATTTACGTATTTATTGTAAAATTAACTTACTACTTCATAAGGAACCTGACCAAATGTATACAAACGGAAACAACCTTTAATGGTTTGTTCTCTTGTTGCTCTGCATTCTACCAAGTCATTCAGCACTTACTTTGTTGTTTTCTAGGCTTTTGTCTTTTATATTATACATGTATATAATTTTTCATTTTGTGTTTTACTTATATTGACTATTAATGTTGCCTTGTTTGTTAGAGATTATAACCTGGCGGAGATATCTTATTTACACTGTCCCGTTTATTGGGATAACAATAGGGTAAGAGTGAGGTTTGGTGCACCCTAAAATCGAAGTTTAAACTCCCAGTGGCCTTGTTTTGCCACTGACTGTTCCAAAGCGGTAGCCCTGTTACCAACCCTTTCGTATTTGTGATGTTTTATTTTGCCTTTTATTCATCTATAAAGTTGTTATATGTTTGCTGTGTGTGTGTCTGCAGTTGACTGTCGTCCAAGAATGCAACTTTTACAGTTCCACTTTTATATCTACCATGTGTACATGTACAAGGACAAAACTGTTTCATATAGTATTTACAGGTTAATACATAGCGGAGCAGTGCATTCATAATAACCCCCGGAGAATGATAATGACCCGAGGATTTTACCCCGAGAGCCATTATCGTACTTCGGGGCTATTATGACTGAAAGGCACTGCTCAGCCATGCATTTACACTTTTATTACATGTCAACATATATATAAGCTTAATTCAATCGGGTGTCTGACAGGACTGATATTATAAAATCTTAAGAGATCTTAAGAATTGTTAACTCGTTGGGTGACAAACATATGGGTTCTGAAAATGTTATTATTGAGAGATTTCTATCGAGTAGCATACGGCGAGTAAAATCTACAGACGAAAGTTTGATGCACAATGACAATTATCGACTTTTGTTTTAGACAATGGTTGTGATGTTGTACCGTTTGATTGAAAATAACATAAATAAGAACATGAGACGTAGTTTATTGAGATGAAAAATTACAATTTGTATTTTTTCCATTTCGAGTTTATGACGTTGGTGACGACACCGGCAGGGTCATTATCATTATAGAATGTTTTGGCCCTGCTGTACGAGAGCCGAAATGCGATAATTAGAAGAGAGACTTCATAATACAAACTGTTTAATGTGTTACTATATTTAGGTAGGCACGTAATAATATATTCTTACCGACTAGTTGACAGCTAGGCACTTGGTCGCTCCAGTTTGAATTGGCTTGACATATGGAACTTTTGCTACCTTTGATACTGTATCCAGCATTACATATATATACCGTAACAGATGCATATACAGTGCTGTGTACGATAACAGACCCATTAATAGGTTGTCTCGGATGTCCGCAGTCTGAAATGATAAAGATAAAGCTGTTTTTTAAAAAAACATTGATCTGTTTATATTATGTGCATCACGGATTTCAATACAAATAATATATTAAACGTGTATCGAGAACGTTTGTTTTTATAAATCGGTGTCCGCCTTATTCCTATAACGATCTGGCGACTCCAGACATCAACACATAATTAGTTGATTGTTTTCTCTTTGTTGAAGGTGTCGTGAACAGCAAAACAACATGGTCGATAAGGATATAAAATTAATGCATTTTAGTGAAAACCACAAATGGAATCTCCATTTTCCAGTTCATTCATTTCCTTAAGTTTCTTTGTCTTATGTTAGTTTTTGTGTATTATATTTAAATACATACATATTATTTAACAAACATGATGCATTATTTGGCCTTATCCTAATTTGAGTAATTCGATTTTTGCACCATTTTTTAAGTGTTTTATTTGTTCATGTTTTTCAAAGGAAAAGGCATTCAAATATTGGTATACTTATACTTATATTGCCTATTGATGCTGCCTTGTTGGTTAGTTGGATGACAGTAGGGTAAGTGTGAGGTTTGGTGCACCCTAGAAGCGGTGCAAACCCCCAGTAGCCTTTGTTGCCACTGACCGTTCCAAGGCGGTAGCCCTATTGTCAACCCTTTTGTGTTTGTGATGTCATTTGCATTTTGTATTACTGTTTGCGTGTTTGTTTTTGTGTTTTGTGGTTGACAGTCGTCCTTGAATGCTGCTTTCCCTGTCCGACATCTTTGTTTTTCTCTATACTAGACGATTAACAGTAATACAAGTGGCGGGTAACTGCTTCTAGGAAATTACCTGCCAAAACTATTTTGAGTTCAAAATTCATGATTTATGTTGACAACTCCTGATTTTCTATTTCTTGAAGACGGCCAAGTTTAGCAGAAATTTCGTAGTAAACCAGTCAATCTTGTGCAATAAATCATTTGATTGATCGACTTAAATTAATGAACGCGGGAGCTGTCTTGTTTACTAACCGTATTCTCTATGTATTAAAGATATCATATCTGATAAGGACACAGTCAACAATCTGTTGTATGAATGTGACAGTTTTCTATGATTTCATTGGTTAAATGCACAATTACAAGGTCAGCATTACAATTACTTCATAGTTCGTAGTTCGTAGTAAAATCAGTGCATGTTGTTGAGGCAGTGTTCAGGCAGCAAGGTGAGATCACTTAATTTCTGCTTGGCTGAAATTTTGAGTTTGTAATATATTATGTTTCATTTCCTTCCAGATAATATACATTTCCTCATAAACTGTATCTTATTCATTCCTTCAAAACTTGTAACATTGACAGGATTGATTGTGTGTCTAAATTAAAAAACAAATCTTCTTCATTCCCTTCAAAGTGTGTAACATTGACAGGATTGGTGGTGTGTCCAAATTTAATAAAAAAAATCATTCATTCTATTGAAAAGTTCCGGCAAAGTAAAAAAAAAAGACAAAATGCCTAATGTATGCAATATATTCCATTTCATTTCCTTCCAAATAGATAGAAAAACAATATATAATTTTTCTCATATCAATTCGTATTCATTCCATTCAAAACATGTTACATTGACAGGATTGATGGTGTGTCCACATTAAAAAAACAAACAGACAAAATGTGTAATTCACCAACACATGATCTGTGTCCACATTTCCACAAACTTCACAAAAGAGATCCAAACCCCTTTTTCTAAGTTTTTGTCCACAAAGGAAACCTTTTTCCCGGGAATAAACAGTCCATGCTTCACCTTATTAAACTTTTTAAAATGGGGACACGGCTTTATAATTATTATATAATAATTATGCTTTTCCTAAGAAAAGTGTATTTTTGAAAATATGGACACGGCTCTTTAAGGCTCCAAATAAAAACAAGTTTTTCTAGAGAAATATTTTAAAATGTGGACACGGCTCTGTAAGGCGTCCACATTAAAATATATGTTTTTCTTAAGACAAATGTATTTTTGGAAATGTGGACACGGTTCTATAAGGCGGTGTGTCGACATTTTCAAAAATAATGTTTTTCCTAAGAAAGGTGTAGTTTTGAAATCTGGACACGGCTCTGTAAGGCCACATTAAAAAAAAAAATTCTTACAGGGGTTGATGCAACATTTATTTAAGAGGGCTCTGGAAAACCTGAACAAAATTGAAAGAATTATCAAAATACCATGGAAAAAAAAGGAGATATGACCTATTGATATGTTGCTAAAAACATAAATGGAGGCGGCCATATTTGAACGATTACGCCATTGCGCCTTTTTACCATATATGGCATAATGAGAACATATCTTTTAAGGCAAAGCAAATCACTGAAAATTTATTAAAAATAAATATACAAATGTAACATGTATACATTGTATGCTTATTTTTCATTTGAAGTGATTTTCTTTGTCCTAAAGGGTATTTTCATAAACTTATAACTGTGTTTAAAGCTAAAAATAACATGTTGCCCGAGAGTGTAAATAACTTGTTTCCTCCGTTTGTTAGATATATATATTAATAATTACAACTTGAGGAACTCCGACGACTACGTAACACCGATAAGGAGAACCAAATCATTTATCCCGTCGTCATTAAGACTTATGCAGCAACCTTAATGGTGATTTGTATTTGAACCATTTCCCCTTATCACCAACATGTGACTGTGGACAAGACAAAGAAGATGCTTAACATTGCCTTTTTAAATGTCGTCGATTTATTGAACAGAGGAGTAACCTGTTTATATCAACCAAACTGTTCCATCCGTTGAACGTTGAAAATGTGTGTGTTGGCAATACGGATTTTAGTGATAAAGAAAATGAAATTGTTCTTCAGCAGGGTTTTCTTTATCACAAACTACGTAGATCTTTCTCTAAATTCTACCGCCGCAACGAGGGCCTGCTGGAAAAGTACAACTCCAACCTTAAAACACTTCTGCGACTAGGCATATCACAACCCTCATTTTATGGAGATGTGGTCTATAAACTTCGAAAGTTAAAGATGTCTGACGGGTTTCCTGACCGCTTTGCAAATTTTATCAGAAAGTTCGTCAGAAAAGGATATAACTCTTTGGTTTTACAGCGCACTGCATGTTTAGTGATTGACTCCTCTACAGTCAGTCATTACGCTTCACTTTTCACTTGTGCGATGACTGGACTACCTCTTGGGACTCTATGATTGTACCTATTGAAACCCCAACTAAGGGAGGTGGGTGCATGAGCTTTCGTCCCTCGGGTTTTCTGGTCGTACCCTAGATTGGGTTTCTCTTTAGCTGCAACTACTATGGTTGTTCAGTACGATTCTGGATACATCCTGAGATGTTTATTATGTTGTATGTGTTTCTTTAGTTAGTTTCTCTGGATGTGGACTTTATTGTTAGAGAATTCCTTTTGATGGGATGTTGTTTTGTTTACACTGTTTTGTCTATTTTGTCGCTACGACAGGATAAAAGCGAGGATTGTGCGCATTGGGAAGGGTCTTAACTAATGCTGTAAGAACCCGACCCATTTGCATACTTTGTATAAAACATGCAATAACATATGTTTAAACCATGGCATTTTATATGTTTTCTGAATTAGGACACGCCATCAACCCTGTCAAAGCTGCAAGTTCTGAAGCGAATGTATTCGGTAGGAAATCAAATTAGAATGAAATTAGTAAGATTTTTATTTATTTGGAAGGAAATTCATATTATTTCTACCAATGTGGAAGGAAATGAAAAAGAATATACCACAAAATGTCCGACTCTTTGTTTTGTGTTTATCACATGTCGGTGTAGTCTGACGCTCTAGTCTAATGAAAAGCGTCGTTACAAAGTGTGCGCCATAATTATAGAATAGCATTATACCAATTACTAAGATAAATCTAAGCGCAGAATCAAGTTACTCAAGTTGGGACAGTGCCCATTATTTTTATTATGGAACTGTTCTTCATTTGACTCTTTAGTTGGTATTGATATTAGTGATAGTCTCTACATGTTGGCACTGGCAAAGTCACTTGTCATGAATGACTGCGTTGAACATAAAATGTGGCATGTTACCTTCTCCCTTTACCATGGATTTGCTATATTTAATTTCCATGAATGACGTCCTTCTATTGAACACCTTTATTGTCAAGTGTTTAACTTACCAACTGCTTGGCACGTTTGGTTCATGCATACCCAGGTACCATCGTACTGGCATGTTGAAGTATTGCACCCTTGCAAGATGTACCCACTGTCACATGATACTGCAGCTACCGAGTTGGGCGAAGTACCATCAGACATCTCCACTTTTCCATGCTCTGGACTTGTGTAATTGTGGCAATTGACTTGAAAACAAATTGAGTTGAATTGAATTGGAGTTTACGGTCGTGCCAACAGCTAAGATTATATGGCGACTTTCCAGCTTCCATTGGTGGAGGAGTAGTACAGATACTGAGGGTATATGGCCAGTTCCCTTCGCGGGGCTTCAAACCCAAGCAGTTAAAAATGTGTAAGCCATGACTCTTAACACAAGCACACCATTGTTTACTAACAAAACCGATGATATGCTTGTTGCTAAAAGACTAAAAACATATTGTTAATTGCTTAAGTAAATCCACTCGGGCAAGCCAGATACCCCCAGTATCTATAATACTCATCAATCCGGTTTATCATTTCAATAACATAATATTTTGCTCATACAATTGAACTAAAAACATTTGAAATTATTAAGCAAAGTCAGACGGAACCGGAAGGTAGTCTTCAGCATCTCTGTACATATCGTATTCTACCATGGAGTATTTTACATGTACGACAATGTATCCATTATCTAGTATGTACCTTTTATCATCATAAGATGACAAAATTTTCTTTTTTAAAACATAACTGTTTAGGTTGTTTTTTTGTGATCTGATAATTTTCATTTGGTTGTGACATTCTGTTGCTATAAATAAAATGTTCTTGCACTTATCATGCGTTATATTTTTCTTAACAACGGACTTTTTAATACCCTTGCGTTTCTTTGCACCAGTCTCATTATCTAACATGTACGAATCTAATTTACTCCGAATATAGTTTACTCAACAATGGGTATTCCACAAGTTTCATCTTTCATTTTACCCATAACTTTTTTATTGTCATTGAAATGAAATTGATTTTTCGATCATAATCACTGTTATCAAAAAGGTGTTTGTCCTTGTAAAAATCTGCATACACATCTTTCGTTTTTATTTCATAGCACAAGGAATCGGTATCAGTAAATAATAATTTTATTTTTTTGATCATATTTGTTTTTAATGTAGTTGTAATGGAAATACATGAAATATTTTGACAAGTCTAAAATACACATACCAACATAACAAGGACGATTTAAAACTAGTCTTTCTTTCGTTTTGTTTATGGGAATTAAATCGTTATTAAACATTTTACAAGTAATGAATGATGGTCTTGATGCATATTTTAAAAGGACCTCCTCGTCATGAGTCAATTTGACATTAATTTTCTTTCTCAAATTTTCCATAGTCTAGCCAAAAACTGAATTATTCATTAGTTTAAAGAAATCCTTTTCAAAAGCATTTTTACCGACTGTTCTTTTAGCAGTATTAAAGTATATGTATACTTTTAACCACTCTGATTCATCAAACTGTATTATTCTGTGTATTGTTGTCACCTTTAGTCAAAGAAATATAAAAAGATCGGACAGGGAAAGTAGCATTCAAGGAGGACAGTCAACCACAAAACACAGAAACAAAAACGCAAACAGACAAACAAGAAGGAAAAGTAATAATAAATGTAAACGACATCACAAACACAAGATGGTTGATAATAGGTCTACCGCCATGGAACGGTCAGTGGCAAAGTAGGCCACTGGGGGTTTAAACCGGTTCTAGGGTGCACCAAACCTCATACTTGCCCTACTGTCATCCCATAAAGAATAAAGAAATCCCCGCCATGATCTAACCAACAAGGAAGCATCAATAGGCAAACAAAGCAGAACACAAATATGTTCGTGTAAATATAACACAAAAAAAAAAAATAGCCTAGAAAGCCACAATGAAGGTACACAATGACTTGGCAGAAGCCGTAGCAACAAGAGAATAAACCGTTAAGGGCACGACAAGAACGATCATAGACAAACATCAAACGCCACCGTCCCAATGGGCTTTAGGTAGGCGGCATCATAGGGTCAACAGCCTGTCCTGTCATCGTACAATTAAAGAGGAAAGCATAGTGGCGAACTGTAAAAGGGTTCACCACCAAGCATGCAGTACGTTGCAAAATGATAAACTTTTTAACAAGTTTAATAAAAGATAGTATGAAAGTGATCATGACCAATAATCTTACGAAGTTTATAAATCACATCACCATAGAAGTCAGGTTGTGATAGTCCTTGTCGCAGAAGAGTCCTTAAATTACTTTTATATTTGGAAAGAAGATCAGGGTTACGATAATAAAATTTTGCAAAGGTTTTACGCAGTTTATGGTAACGGTAACCCTAACTGAGTAGCTTATTAGTTATACAAAGATTACGAATATTAAAGTCCTCAACTCGAGTACCAGTTCTTGAAAAACGAATAAATTGAGACACATACACCCCATAAGAAGTTGCTGGGGAAACATCCCCATCCAAGTGGGGATAATTAACAATGTCAAAATTAAAATCAACTCTCTTGTCATAGATTTTGCTAATTATTTCACCATTTTCAAAAGAGAGATCTAAATCAAGAAAAGAAGCGCTATTATCAGATATATTAGCTTTGTTAAGCTGAAGTTCTTAAGGATAAATATTATAAAACATAGTTGGAAAGAAAGGATTGTCAATGTTCAATATGTCATCCAGATAGCGGGAGGTGTCATTAAAGGCTTCAATAACATCTGCCTGGGTATCTGGTGAAAGACTCAACATGAAATCTCTTTCATAGCAAAATAAAAACAAATCTGCGACAAGTAGTGTACAGTTCGTACCCATAGGGATACCAACAATTTGTCTATAAACGGTGGTCCCATACCTGACTAAAATATTATCTAATAGGAAGCCCACCAAAAGAAGTTTTAACTTGCATACCTAATATAAAATACAACACTATTCAATACCAAGATAAAACATGTGTATTGTGTGGGTATTTCTGTCTATTCTTCATTCACAGTGTGTACGATATTCTTTATAAAATATTAAAACCTTAAAAAACAATAGAAAATGAAAAGATCATAAAATCGTATTTTGCAAATGGAGTTTAGTCTAATCTTATTTATATATGAGTTTTTGCGTTAAAGAAAAGACGATTACTGAAAATGTTAATCATCAGTATATTCTAGCCAAAAATGACTGAAAAATGTTAAAAGCAACATGTGCATCTTGTGGTATCACTAAAACGCAATTTGTTAAAAGTACAATAGGCGGTAATATTGATATTCGTAAGGATTACTTCCTCTGTTACCTCAAAAAGGGTTAACACTTCCTGTTATAAATATTGCGGTCCTGGTAACCCACTTAAGAGAACCGGTAACTAAATTAGATGCTATTTGCAAAGATCAGGTTATTGTTAGGAAGATAATCTCAGTAACAAATCAAAACGTGTGATAGAAATATGCTATCTGGTTTAAAAACTAGCAAGTCAAAAACTATTGGAGAAAAGATTGCTTGACTAGTCACGCCAATTATTAGTACAAAATATAAACTAAGACTTGGAGAGTCAAAAAAAGAGAAAAGGCGTTGAGATGGACTGACAAGTTAACAGATGAAGTTCATAAGCCTATTCGAAAAAAGTTTGCTCAACGCCGTGTGATTGTTAATGAAATAGATAAAATATGGTCGGCTGATTTGGTTGATATGCAATCGTTTTCAGTATAGTATAATAAAGGTGTAAAATACCTGCATACTGTTATTGATGAATTTAGTAAATTTGCTTGGGTAATGCCTGTTCCAAATAAAACTGGTCTAGAAATTATTAAAGCGTTTCAAAAAATCATAAGTATGGAAAGACAGTGCAAATTTCTTTGGGTTTACAAGGGAGTAGAATTTTACAATAAAATATTCAAACAGTTCCTTAATGATAATAATATCGTAATGTATCATACGTTTAATTTTGGTTTAATAGAACGTTAAAAGAAAATATTTCGAAATATTTCACAGCAAACAACATAGTAAATATTTAGACGTGTTACAAGAAATGGTTGGAAAATGTAATGACACAAAACATCGTAATATTAAAATTACAACGGCTGAAGCAGTGATGAAAATAATTAAGTAATGGTGTATTTCAACGTGTATGAAAAAATGAGAAGTAATCAAATTAAGCCAAAGTTTAAAATAGGGGATAAGATTAGAATCAGCCAATATAAAAGAACGTTTGAAAAAGGTTATACTCCAAATTGGACTGTAGAAATATTTGTTGTTGATGAAATTCAAAACACAAATCCTGTGACATACAAATTAAAGGATTTAAACAACAAAGACATCGAAGGAAGCTTTTATGAATTAGAAATGATAAAAGCAAAGCAAGAAATATTCATGATTGAAAAAGTAATACGACGTGATTACAGAAAGAAACAAACTTTGGTTAAATGGAAGGGCTACAACGAAGATTTCAATAGTTGGGTCCCATTTAAAGACATTCAAGACATTAAATAAGAACTTCAAAATAAATTGTGTATAGTATTCTTATACATGGAACAAGAAGGGTATTACAAATGGTTTGCAAAACATTTGGAGAACTAAAAAATAAATATATCAAAAAAATAATGTAAGACAAGCAAGTTCACGTAGAATATGGGGTAGTTCATGATGACACCAAGAAAAGCCAAGCCAACAAACCAAAAATATTGGTGGCTGAAATTGATAAGTATCAAAAAGAGCTTGATAAATACAGGAAAAAAGCTCCTTGAACTAAAATACAAAATAGCAAAGTGTAGGGAAATAAAATACTCCATGGTAGAATACGATATGTACAGCGATGATGAAGACTACTGTCCAGTTCCTTCTGGCTTTGCTTAATAATTTCAAATGTTTTTAGAGGAATTGTATGATCAAAATATTATGTTATTGAAATGATAAACCGGATTGATGAGTAGTATAGATACTTGGGGTATATGGCTTGTTTTCCCGAGTGGGTTTATTAAGCAATTAAAAATATGTTTTGAAGCTTTTAGCAACAAGCATATCATCGTTTTTGTTAGTAAACAATGGTGTGCTTGTGTTACGAGCCACGGCTAACACATTTTTAATTGCTTGGGATTGAAGCCCCGCGAGGGGTAACTGGCCCTATACCCCCAGTATCTATACTACTTGGAGGAAGACTCCGGGCAATTTTTATACATGGGCGGACACCTGGATAGAACCACCGACGTTCCGCAAGCCAGGAGGAAAGCTTCCTCACATAAAGATTCCTAGGCCCCTGAGGTAAACCCAAAGTAATGAGGGTCAAATGATTTCAAGCCAGAGACTCTAACCCCTTGGCCACGGACGCCATAAAACAAAATTTAAATAAAACACCAATGAAAACCAATGTATATTTTTCTCACAATACTAAACGTATGCATTAACATAACACTTAATCAGCATCTTGACATATATAAAGTAGCATCTGTTCTCGTCTACAATATGCAAATATCATTAAACCTCGAATTGATACATCGATCGTAAGCTCACTCGCCTAAAAACACGGAGGCCGTAAATATTATTAGTTATACTAATACTATCACTGTTTATACTATTTAAAATATTACTATTAAATCGGTTTATTTGCATCTCATTGTTTACAGCAAAGTACATATATAAACAAACGTGTACTACTACTACTACTACTACTACTACTACTACTACTACTACTACTAC
The DNA here is from genome assembly GCA_037043455.1 of Cyrtodaria siliqua. Taxonomy (NCBI): domain Eukaryota; kingdom Metazoa; phylum Mollusca; class Bivalvia; order Adapedonta; family Hiatellidae; genus Cyrtodaria; species Cyrtodaria siliqua. The sequence continues at coordinate 26,345 of JAWPHD010015150.1, read as the reverse complement.
TTCTACTACTACTACTACTTCTACCACTAATACTATTACTACTACTACTACTACTACCACTACTTCTACTACTACATCTCCTACTACTTCTACTACTACTACTACTACTACTTCGACTACTACTTCTACTACTACTACTTCTACTACTGCTACTACTACTACTACTCCTACTACTTCTACTACTACATCTACTACTACTTCTACTACTACTACTATTACTACTTCTACTACTACTACTACTACTTCTACTACTATTACTACTACTACTACTACTACTACTACTACATGTACTACTACTACTATTTCTACTACTACATCTACTATTACTTCTACTACTACTACTACTACTACTACTACTACTACTACTACTACTACTACTACTACTACTACTTCTACTTTTATTACTACTACTACTACTTCTGCTACTACTACTACTACCACTACTACTACTACTACTACTACTACTACTACTACTACTACTACTACTACTACTACTACTACTACTACTACTACTACTACTACTACTACTACTACTTCTACTACTACTACTACTACTACTATTACTATTACTATTACTGCTACTACTACTACTACTTTGTGGTTTATATTTGACGTTATTTGATAAATAGAATCTTAAATAGTACCTTTTCTACCTTGTTTAATAAATTCAATACGCAACATGCACCCATGTAATATCCATGTTATATCCGATATATCCACATGCATAACATGTAACAACCGTTCGGTATATGTAAATGAACCAGACAGAATGCCCATATATTTTCAAAATTGTATAATAATTATATGTTATAGAAAATATCTCTATCTGGTATGCCAACACATTGAAAAGTAACAATCTACAATATAATACTCTAATGGACGATTTAGTGTTAAAGCTTACAAATGCATGTATATACCTGTAATTTCGCAGGTTGGTGTTTCACTATCCCACATACCACTAGAATTACACAGTGTCGTATTACCGCCAATGAGCGTAAAGCCAACATTACACAGGAAAGACGCCGTAGACACATATGTTGTCCCCGTATAACTGGTTATACTACCATTGTGTGGAGCTGTAAGATTACCACAACCTAAGAAAATAAAGATAAATATATATTAAATTGTTTGAAGCACTCTTTCTTGAAACTTCCCCCGATGGAGTTTTGACCTGGCTTTGTTTATTTCTCTACGAAAAGACTAGCATGGAACTATTTGAAGATCAAATGACAGTCTTTAAAAAACTTTCCAGCAGTCATTATCACTTGGTCATGTTTATGATCTATTCAAGAACTTTAAGAATACATTCGTAAAGATGACTATTGACACCTTCATACCAACAAAAAGAATCAATGTTTCAAATATGTAACGCCCTCATTTATATGTAGAGATAAAAACACTGAGGACCAACATGACCAAGACACAACACTTGTAAACATAATTATTTCTCAAACTCTAACGCCAAAAAATATTCCGCAGGCCAATATATGTATGACATTAACATAAACGGGTCTAAAAGGTCCTCCAAATGTCTGGTATCCATAAATCTCGGTACAATGTATATTGTGTTAAGCACAGTTGCGTGGTACTTTACCTGTCCTGTTACAGCTTGACATCAAGCAATTAGTAAGTATTTTTCCGAACGACTATGCCCTATTCATGAAAAGAAGATATAAAAATCGAACAGGAAAAGTAACATTAAAGGACGACAGTCAACCACAAACACACACACAAACAAAGAACAACTTTAAAGATGCATAAAATGCAAGAAAAGACATCACAAACACAACAGGGTTGACAGTAGAGCTACCGCCTTGGAAGTGTCAGGGGCAAAAAAGGCTGATGTGGGGTTTAAATTGGGTTCTAGGGTGCACCGAACCTCACGCTTACCCTCATCCCAAAAAGCGGGACAGTGTTAATAAAGATATCCCCGCAAGGTTATAATCTCTTACAAACAAGGCAGCATTAATAGGCAATATAAGTAAAACACATAAATGATCATGTATATACAATGTAAAAACAAAAGCCTAGAAAGTCACATATCAAGTACTCAATGACTTGACAGAAGCCAGAGTAACAAGAGAACAAACCGTTAAGGGTACGTCAAGACAAGATTAAAAACAAACATCAAACGCTACCGTCCTATAAGTATTTAGGTAAATGTCATCATAGGGTCCACAATATGTCCGGTCATCGCACAATTAAAGATGAAAGCATAGTAGTGAACTCTAAATGGGTCAACCACTAAACATGCAGTACGTTTCAAAATGATAGGGTCATAAACTCTTTGATAAATGTTTTAACAAGTTGTTTAATAACAACTGTATGAAAGTGATTATGACTAAGGATCTAACGAAGTTTGTAAATCACATCACCATAGAAGTCAGATTGTGATAGTCCTTGTCGCAGAAGAATTCTTAAATTAATTTTATATTTTAAAAGTAGATCAGGGTTACTATAATAACATTTTGCAGATGTTTTTCAAAGTTTATGGTAACGGTAGGCCTGATGGAGTAGCTTTTTAGTTGTAAAAATATTTCGAATATTAAAATCCTCAACACGACTACAAGCTCTAGAGAAACGAATAAGTTGAGAAACCTAGACTCCATAAGAAGTTGCTCGGGGAACATCCCCATCTAAATGAGGATAACTAACAATATCAGAATAAAAATCATCTCTCATGTCATAGATTTTATTAATTATTTTGCTATTTTCAATAGAGAGATGTAAATCAAAAAAGGAAGCGACAGTATCAGAAATGTTAAATTTCCTGTCTTCACCACCCTTTCTGTTGTCTTTTGTATCTTTCATTTTATTATCAAGTCCTTCTTTGCAGTACATTGCGGACCTACGATGCCATTGCGTTCGGACGCTGTGGTTTCTATAGGACCGTATATCTCATTTTTGTTGATTTGAAGTTCCAGGAACAAATCTGTGACAAGAGGTGCACATTTAGTATCCATAGGGATACCAACAAAGACATATAAAAAAGATCGGACAGAGAAATTAGCATTCAAGGAGGACAGTCAACCACAAAACACAGAAACAAACATGCAAACAGACAAACAAGAAGGCAATAGTAATAATAAATGCAAACGACATAACAAACACAAAAGGGTTGACAATAGGGCTACCGCCGCCTTGGAACGGTCAGTGGCAAAGTAGGCCACTGGGGGTTTAAACCGGTTCTTGGGTGCACCAAACATCACACTTATCCTACTGTCATCCCATTAAAACAGGACTGTGTGTAAATAAAGAAATCCCCGCCATGATCTAATCTCTAACCAACAAGGCAGTATCAATAGGCAATATAAGAAAACACAAATATGCTCGTTTAAATATAACACAAAAAAATTGCCTAGAAAGCCACAATGAAGGTACTCAGTGACTTGACAGAAGCCAGAGTAACAAGAGAATAAACCATTAAGGGCACGACAAGAAAGATCATAGACAAACATCAAACGCCACCGTCCAAATGGGCTTTAGGTAGGCGTCATCATAGGATCCACAGCCCGTCCGGTCATCGTACAATTAAAGAGGAAAACATAGTGGCGAACTTTAAAACGGTCCACCACCAAGCATGCAGTACGTTGCAAAATGATAGGGTCATAACATCTTTTGATAAACTTTTTAACAAGTTTAACAAAGATATTATGAAAGTGATCATGACCAAGAATCTGACGAAGTTTATCAATCACATCACCATAGTAGTCAGGTTGTGATAGTCCTTGTCGCAGAAGAGTCCTTAAATTACTTTTATATTTTGAAAGAAGATCAGGGTTACGATAATAAAATTTTGCAAAGGTTTTACGAAGTTTATGGTAACGGTAACCCTGACTGAGTAGCTTTTTAGTTATACAAAGATTACGAATATTAAAGTCCTCAACTCCAGTACAAGCTCTTGAAAAACGAATAAGTTGAGACACATACACCCTATAAGAAGTTGCTCGGGGAACATCCCCATCCAAGGGGATAATTAACAATGTCAAAAATAAAATCATCTCTCTTGTCATAGATTTTGCTAATTATTTCACCATTTTCAATCGAGAGATCCAAATCAAAAAAAGAAGTGTTATTATCAGATATATTAGCTTTGTTAAACAAGTTGTCTATAAATGGTAGTACCTGACGAAAATATGATCTAATAGGAAAATGAGTGCTTCCCAAGCTTCTTGGCAAGTATACATAGTGTACTTGTCTAAACTGCCGTTAGTACAAAACGCTTTGATATTATTACAGGCCCAAAAACGTAATTTTATTCTCTAGCAAAAGTGTTTTGAATAAGAGCAATAAGGTTGTCTTTGAAAAGGTGATTTGGTAAAGAAATATAAAAAGATCGGACAGGGAAAGTAGCATTCAAGGAGGACAGTCAACCACAAAACACAGAAACAAACATGCAAACAGACAAACAAGAAGCCAAAAGTAATAGTAAAATAAAAACGACATCACAAACACAAAATGGTTGACAATAGGGCTACCGCCTTGCAACGGTCAGTGGCAAAGTAGGCCACTTGGGGTTTAACCGGTTCTAGGGTGCACCAAACCTCACACTAACTCTACTGTCATCCAATTAAAACAAGACAGTTTAAATAAAGAAATCCCCGCCATGATCTAATCTATCTATCTAAGATAGATAAGGTAAGGTAGTGTAAAGTGTAATCAAGAACGTCTCCTGATCTTTTAATAGACCAAAACAAATGAATTCCAGATATTTCATAGGATTTAGCACACTATTGTTTAAGTGTTCTTTAATGGCAGTAAGATAAGAAGTTAATGGTTTAGACAAGTTTGTGGTGGTGCGAATTAATTTGAAATAAAATGGGCCTTATACGGATGTTTACGTACAGACAGACAGACATATAGACAGGCAGGAAGACAGACAGACAGAAGGACAGACAGACAGACAGACATACAGAAAGAAAGACAGACATACATACAGACGGACAGACAGACTGACAAATAGAGATCGATATATGGATGGAAGTATAGATAAAATATAGATACATAACTAGATCGACAGATCGATCGATATGTATATAGATAGATAAATAGACAGACAGACAGACAGACAGACAGACAGACAGACATACAGACAGACAGACAGACAGACAGACAGACAGACAGACAGACAGACAGACAGACAGACAGACAGACAGACAGACAGACAGACAGACAGACAGACAGACAGACAAAAAGACAGACAGACAGACAGACAAGAAAACAAATAGATATATATATATATATATAGATAGATAGATAGATCGATCGATAGATAGATAGATAGATAGATGGATGGATGGATGGATGGATGGATGGATGGATGGATGGATGGATGGATGGATGGATGGATGGATGGATGGATGGATGGATGGATGGATGGATGGATGGATGGATGGATGGATGGATGGATGGATGGATGGATGGATGGATGGATGGATAGATAGATAGATAGATAGATAGATAGATGGATAGATAGATAGATAGATAGATAAATAGATAGATAGATAGATAGATAGATAGATAGATAGATAGATAGATAGATAGATAGATAGATGGATAGGTAGATAGATAGATAGATAGATAAATAGGTAGATAAATAGACAGATAGATATATAGATAGATAGACACACAGACAGACAGACACACAGACAAATATAGATAGATATATAGCTATATTGATAGATAGATAGATCGGTAGATAGATAGATATATAGATAGATAGATAGATAGATAGATAGATAGATAGATAGATAGATAGATAGATAGATAGATAGATAGATAGATAGATAGATAGATAGATAGATAGATAGATAGATAGATAGATAGATAGATAGATAGATAGATAGATAGATAGATAGATAGATTAGATAGATATATAGATAGATAGATAGATAGATAGATAGATAGATAGATAGATAGATAGATAGATAGATAGATAGATAGATAGATAGATAGATAGATAGATAGATAGATAGATAGATAGACAGATAAATTATCTAGATATATAGATAGATGGATAGGTAGATAGATAGATAGATAAATAGATAGATAAATAGACAGATAGATATATAGATAGATAGACACACAGACAGACCGACAGACAGACAGACAAATATAGATAGATAGATAGCTATATTGATAGATAGATAGATAGATAAATCGGTAGATAGATAGATATATAAATAGATAGATAGATAGATAGATAGATAGATAGATAGATAGATAGATAGATAGATAGATAGATAGATAGATAGATAGATAGATAGATAGATAGATAGATAGATAGATAGATAGATAGATAGATAGATAGATAGATAGATAGATAGATATGGATGGATGGATGGACGGACGGACGGACGGACGGACACGGACGGACGGACGGACGGACGGACGGACGGACGGACGGACGGACGGACAGACAGACAGACAGATAGATAGATAGATAGATAGATAGATAAATAGATAAATAGATAGATATATAGATAGAGAGAGTGATAGATAGATAGATAGATAGATAGATAGATAGATAGATAGATAGATAGATAGATAGATAGATAGATAGATAGATAGATAGATAGATAGATAGATAGATAGATAGATAGATAGATAGATAGATAGATAGATAGATAAAAGGCTACACCCCAGCAGGAGATTGAAGTGGTGATCAGTCTGAGACACTCCATCAGCGAAGACTCTGTTTTATCAGACACATCCTTGCATACACCACAGAGACCACCTGCGGCACAAAAGTCACCTGTTCGCAATACACAGAAATCAAGTAACCACAAGAAGATTTTGATAATGGGCGACTCTATACTGCATGGTGTCAATTCCAAGGGACTAAAACATAATGTCCATAAGCACTCTGTATTGGGAGCAACAATCAAAACACTTATAACAGACATACACCTATATGATCTGCAACAATTTGATACAGTTGTACTGTATATAGGAGGTAACGACGAGGCTCAAGAAACGCTGATACTGAACTAATTGAAGAGCAGTATGACCAGCTTATTGCCCTCATCAAGGCTGGAAATGAAAACTGCAAAATAGTTTTGTCAAAACTTGCACCTAGAGGCGATGTTGACATTCACGCAGTAAACATGATAATTGAGCGCTTGTCAGTTCATCACAAAACTGACTATGTTGACAACTACCGTTCCTTTCACGATAAAAATGGAAAATTATTAACCCGTTTCCTGAATGAAAGGGATCACATTCACCCGTCCAAACCAGGAACCAAGCGAGTACTAGCCACTATAAATGAAACAATTGAAAATCGTTTCGGTGTTTTGGACAAGATATGTGAAGATTGTGATTCTTGCATATGTACGTGTGAACATGAGAACAATAACAGTGTGCTTTCACTGCCACATTCAATAAAAAGAAGTCAAACAAACAAACAATTACCAAAAGTTAGACACTTAACTGATCTATGTCTAAATAAAAAGGGTTTTAATATTGGTCACATTAACATACAGGGATTATCTACAAAAATTGACCAAATTAAATTAATGTTAAATTCTCCTTTAAATGAAATTGACGTGCTTGGAATCAGTGAGACAAAATTTACTAGTGACCACTAAACTGAATCATTCTATATTGATGGTTTTCAAGTTCCATTTCGAAGGGATAGAATAGTAAACAGAGGTGGTGGTTTGATTGTTTATGTTAAAAATGGCGTAAATTGTACTAGAAGAACCGATTTAGAAGATGATTATATAGAAATTATATGGATTGAGATTAAGCCAAATAAAAGTAAACCATTTCTTATTGGCTCGATATACAGACACCCCGAGTCTAGAGTAATATGGAAAGAATAATTTGATGAGCACTTAGAAAAAGTTCAGTTAGGAAAAAGAATTAATTATTCTTGGAGATATAAATCGTGATTTACTTAATCAACAGATAAATATAGAATTGTCTAATTATATTTCATCATTAGGGCTTGTTCAAATGGTAAAAGAACCAACAAGAGAATGTCCAAATTCAAAAACTCTCATAGATTATGTTTATACTAATTTTGAAGAAAATATTATATGTGTAAAAGTACAAAAAATTGGCGTTAGTGACCATTATCCAATTTTCTGTACTCTTAAATTAAATTTTAAAGATAAAACAAATACTCACAAATCTATTAAGTATCGGTCTTTTAAAACTTTTGTTGAGGAAATCGTTATTAATGATCTTAAAAGCATATCATGGAGCACACATGAAAGTTATACAGATGCAAATGACTTACTTAACGCCTGGGTGACTAATTTTTCAAGTGTTATTGATAAGCATGGGCCGCTTAGAATACATAGGGTTACAAAGATCCAACAACCTGATTGGCTTAATTCTGATAGTTTAGATGCAATAAAGGAAAGAGATAAATGTAAAGCAAAAAATGATGCTCAAAATTACAGAAATTTAAGAAATAAAGTATGTAAATTGATTAAAGAATCTAAGAAGTCCTCTTATGAAAGAAAAATTGAAGAAGGCAAATCAGATCCAAAGTCAATATGGAAAATATTTAAAGAGCACGGTGCCTCCACAAAAACTTCTCAAAAAGGAAATTCTGTAAATCAGATCAATAAAAACAGTGAAGAAATAACAGATAATTTTGAGATAGCCAATGAGTTTAATAATTTTTTTGTAAATATAGCTGCAAATTTAAAAGAACCTATTTCAAACTCAGACTTTACAAAAGTAAAGCAATTTGTAAATCGCACTGTTCCAGACAAAATGTACTTTAACATTCCTCTCATAACAGCTCGTAAAATGCTTCTCAGCCTAGATACATCCAAATCCACAGGACTTGACCAAATTGGTCCTAAATTACTAAAATTATCAGCCAATG